>CAUYQV010136893.1:0-52314 GCA_963574575.1 Galagoides demidoff | reverse complement strand
AATCCCCAGCCCGGGCCCGCCAAACAACAATGATGGCTGCAACCAAAAAATGGCCCAGCGTTGTGGCGGGCGCCTGTGGTCCCAGCTACTTGGGAGGCGGAGGCAGGAGACTCGCTTGAGCCCAGGAGTTGGAGGTTGCTATGAGCTGTGATGCCATTGCACTCTACCCAGGGGGATAGCTTGAGGTTCCGTCTCAAAAAAAAAAAAAAAAAAGAACTAAGCCTTGGTTTTGCCTACTAAGAACAGAGAATATAGCTGAGGAGAAACTCAGAGACTCCATATGACGAGCCTATCCTTCCCCCTGGGGCTCTGCTGTTCTGCTTCCCTACAACCCCTCAGAATTCTCTGGCACTGATAACTCCCAGCTTAAAACACTACTCTAACCCACTTGTGGATTGTTCTTAAAAAGGGACTTTGTCTCGTTATTTCTGCATGTCCAGCACCTACCCCAGTTCTGGCACAAAGCATTCCCTCAATAAATGCTGCATAAAGAAAGAAAGAACGAACACACACACAAATAAACCTTGTGAATCGGAAGGTCTTTACAGATTGTGAATTCTTTGGGGGAGGGTGGTAGGCAGAAAAGGAGAAAGAAAGGGAAAAGGGACTGGTATTTATTAAACAATTACAATCACAATATGCTGACCACAGGGTTAGACTCTACACAAACGCTGTTGCATTTAATTTTGACACCGTCAAAAAGGGCCTGAGAGAAAGGAGAAGAGGATAAGGTCCCCTTCCATCTGAAAGGGCTATTTCCCATCCCAAGAACACAGAAAGTTTTATTCTACAAAGAAAGAAATCCTTTTTGGGGGGGTTGTACAGAGGGGTGACCCCAGGTTGGCAACAGTGAGGTCTAATGGCTAAAGAAGTATGTGGATGAGGGTCCAGGAGAAGCACACAGGACCAGGTGTCGGGAGAACCTTGGCGAGAAGCCAGTGACACTTTCTGGGTTTGTTCTCTTATCAGCAATGAGGGCAATAGCCTATATCCTCTCTAAGTCATTCGCATTACCAGGACCCCCTTTGTAGAGAATGCTTCCTATTAAATCCATCTTGTGTTTTTGTTTGGAAAGAATGAAAGACGAATGAACAAATGCACAAATGAAGACCTGAATCACCCAGTGAAGCCTCTGAAACATCCTCTTAACCCACCGTGCTGCTATTCCACATCCTGTGTGTGACTCCACTTTTCTACCTCCAGCCTCCACAAGGGTGCCATGCACCCTTACAACTCCTGGGTGCCAAGGGAACCTGCTTCCCACTTCAAGATCCCTATGAGACTCAAAAGGACAAGCCACTGCCCTAAGCTCCTTTCCATTCACCACCTGCCAGACTGCACTGCCTGGGTGAGTCAGAGGGATTCTTCCAGGTAGGAAGATTTCCTTTTAAAACTGAGCACTTCCTGACTAGCTATCATTGCTGGTCTTCTTTCATCATGAACAATCCAGGGCTTAAGCTGGACAAAGGCCCTTGAGGGTGAAGTAGGCAGGTGAAAATACTCAAGCATATGCTTCCAAAAGCAACATTCAAGCCAAGCCCAGGGTACAGAGCACGGCAAAGCCTAAGCCCTGTATCAACCCCTGGCCAAGATGTGTTTCGTAGAGAGCATGTGGAAATGGAGTCAGGGCCAAGGTTCTTGCTCACTTTCTTGCTCTATAGATCAGGAGCTGTTACAGCACAGGGGTATTTCTTGAGGCTCACTAGGAGAGTTCTACCTTCAAATGGCAGCCCTTCCCCCAGAAAAGGTTACTCGGCATTTTAATTACTTTTACTTCTATCACTACCCTCTTTCAACCTTCCAAAGTCTCAGTTACCTTTGTATTTCCCCAAGTTCCTAGGTTTGGAACACATTCAGTCAATGTTAGCTGACAGACTGACTGAACAATGAACAAACATATGTGTGGGTTATTATGAAAGTTTTGAGATACACACAATCAAGAAATGTAAAATCTGCATAGACAGAAACAAACAAAGCCCTCCCAGCAACACCAAGAAGCCGACAAGTTGAAACTTGCACAGGTGGATCAGGACACTACCAACTGTTGTTTCTTGTAGTGACCCACGTATAACCCTTTCATCTTCTATAAGATCATGAGGGGCAGAGAAGTTAACCTATCCCGGGTCATACAGTCAATTACTAGGAGAGCCCAAATTAGAAGCCAAACTGAATCCTTAGCTCTTCCACTAAATGACGTGGAACAGGAGCTAATAGCAATGAAGCATCAATGGCAGGCACTGCGCTGTGAGGCATAAGGCTGAAAGGGGGAGACGACCGTCCCCATTTTACAGACGAGAACACCATGTCATGGAGAGGCGGCTCTCTACCTAGATGGCTCCTCACTCTTTCCTACCCACTCACTTCTGCCTGGACAGCAAAACTTCCTCATTTAGGCTTCAGCGTAGAAGTTGTTTCCTTGAGGAAATCTTTCTTTCCTAATTCTCCAGAATTTGGTAGGTGCTCCTCCTGTACTATCTCAAAGTCCTCTCTGCTTTGTCCCTGTGGTGACATTTATGTACTGTGCTGTCATTGATTGTTGCAGTCTCTCTCATGGAACTGAGCTCTTCAAGGCAAGAGAGCAAGGGCTGTATATCATGAGTATACTGAACTCTCACCACCAGGCAAAATGCCTGGCACGCTGCAGACTGGTAAGTATTTGTGCAAGAAGAAAAGGTCTGAGAAAGGAAGGAGGAAGAAGAAAAAAAGGAAGGAAAGAATGTTTCCAAAGCTAAAGAGTTGGGAAGTAGGGAAGCTGGGATTTGAATCCTGGCCTGTCTATTTCCAGAGACTATATTCTTTCCACAAAAAAAAGACGACTTCCTCTTAAGGGTAGAAACGCTTCTACTTAAAACTTGGCACATTACCATTCTCCAATTGACATGTGTTAACCAGTTGAGTATAAGCTTTCAGGGACAGTGAGTATGATTTTCCAGGATCCCCCCCAGCCTGGGGGACACAGGGTGGGTGTTCCATGCATACTTGTGACTTGAACTGATGTATGTTCAGTCCATTCCACTGCGATGATGACAGTGACTCAGATCAGGGAAAAGCTAGCCACTGACCCTTAGAATAACATTCAAGGCCTCTGGGATAGATGAGTATGGAAAGATCAAAACGCTGAAACTATGGTGGAGTCAACTGTTCTAAGACGTCTTGTCTTATTGCCCAGAGGCTTAGGAGTGATTTCAGAAGTTGAAACTCAGTTTAAGATCATGCAAAACAGGTAGTTTCCATGGGAGGTGAAATGATAGTGTGAAGAGTTTTTGTTGGTAGTGTGTTTCCCTCTCTCCTCCAAGAAGTTTACAAAAGACATAACATTCAGAGCACGATAAAAATAAAAATTACTGGGAGGCATCTGTGGCTCAAAAGGATAGGGTCCCGGCCCCATATGCTGGAGGTGGTGGGTTCAAATCCAGCCTCGGCCAAAAAATAAATAAACAAAAATTATTCATTTTAAGACTGTGAAATGTTTGTTCTTTTTGAAAATTCAGTTCTCTCCCTATTCCCCCACTCCCACTCTAAGACCTATATGGCTTTCACAAATTTTAAGTTTATGGGGTTTCTTTTTGAGATTTTATTTTAATAAGGAACTTTAGTAACTTCTAAAATTAAAAACCATATGTGATCTTGAGTGTTTCTGTGAACCTCTATAGGCTATGATTTGGGACAGTGGCCAGGGCAATGGCAGAGAATGGCCGAGTTGTGGAGCAGGAAATCCCACCCATGAGTCAGGTGACTTGGTTTGAGACAGAGCCCTGCCTCTATCTCCCCACATGACTCTAGGGAAGTCCCAACCTAGTTTCTTTCTCTATGACAAGGGCATGAAAAAGACTCTCTGATGACTCCTTGGGCCATTCAAAGATCTAATGAGACAGTACCTTCGGGACATACTTTAAGAAGCAAAGACACCAACAAATATAAGCAGAGCATGAGCACATTTATCTAAATAAATCAGAGGGGTAAAGCCTTACATATCAACATGTAGAGTACAACATTATATTTGATTTAAACTCCAGGGGACTGAACCTGTGTTTCTAGACTAGATTACTCCTTTTCTCAAGCAATCCACACTGCCTCAGGGTTATTAATTATCGTCCTTGGGGGGCTGTGGAGACCATGAACTTATATTATACTGATTTTCCCAATATTTACTGGCCTCTGTCTTTTATAATGCTGGATTCTTATGTTGTGGAAGAGTTCCTCCCTCTTTTCTTCTTTAGCAAGCAGTCATTTCTCCCTGCTGTTGGGACTGCTGCCTTTGAGATTTCCTCCACTCTTGCTTCTAAACCACAGCAAGCCTGGTTAGTTCATACAAGAGCCTAACAAGTTCTTCTGTGAGCAAACCAAAGGAGTTTTACACACCTTTAAATTCATCTTCCTATGGTCACATGCCTCCCTGCTCAAAAGTTTTTTAATGCTTCCCATTCCTACCAAACAAGTCTGGATACCCCAGGCTGGTATAGTTTTCCAACATCTGTCCTCAGAACACACGTGCAATATTCATTCTGAGTATGCTGCAGGCATTTCCCATACCCCCGAGTCCCATCCTCAGCCTCCTCTTGCACCTTCAAACACTGCGCAGCCATCAAGGCCCAGGTCAAGGCCCACCTCCTCCCTGAAAGTCTCCCCATACCCTTGATTACAAATAACCCTTCTTCTCCCTGAACTCTCAGCATCCCCCTGGGGCATTTCTGGCTTGAAGTAATGCTTGTTTTTAGGCTCGTGCCCAGGTCTCTTTACTATCCTGAAACTTCCTTGGAGAGGTTCCCTACAATCCCTGGTACCACTTTTTGCTGAATGAAGATTTAAATGAGTAGTGGCAAATACTTTGTCAGCTCTTATTCTCTGAGCCATATTCCCCACTGTTCCATAGCTGAGGCTGCTGCACACATACACAAGCTCCCAGCTCATTCAGTGTGAAAGGGGGTGACTCTTCCTCAGAGTGACTGCTGAGCCAAGTGTCTGTCCTTCACTAGCCTCAGGGGTACTCCGCCTGCCTCTCCACCTTTTCCTCCTGGAGGAGGAGCTGCATGGAGTATTCCACCCATGTGGAGTGGCAGGTGGCCTGCTGGGGCACTCACCGCTGCCAAGCCGCAGGAGTAGCACGTCCTGGAGTCTGCGGTTGAGGTCTCGAAGCTCCTTCATTTCGGACACAAGTGCCCCGTACTCCTTGAGCTTCTTGGCCTGCTGCACCAGCTGCCTCCGAGTCCGCTCCAGCTCCTGCTGGAGATGGCGCATCTCTTCCTGCTGCTGCTGGTAGTTTCGCAGCAGCTCTTCATACAGAGCCCGGGGTACAACGGCATCCTCCAGACTGTCCATGTCCTCTGTGCCCGGTGAGGCCTCCACGAAGACCTCTTCTGGACACGTGCCGGGGCCCAGGCTCAGGCCGTTCTGCTTCTCTAGCCGGGCCACCACTGCCTCGATGCTCTTGTGTGCCACCTCACTCGGCTTCCGTCCCTCAGGTCTCTGTGTAGGACAACGAGAATCAGTTCAGGCAAGGGCAGCTGGGACTTTCTTGGACTGCAGCTCAATATTTCCCCAGACAATCCTAAAATCACAGAACCACAGAACATCAGTGCTTGGAGAAACTTGTGCAAAGACTTAGTCATAGCCCTTCATTTTACAAACAGAGAAACTGAGGTCTGGAGTGGGGAAGGGGTTCGCCCAAAGTCACAGCTGGCCATCAGCTGGTGGCAGAACCGGGACTCTGGTATCCCAGGCCAATGTTATTTCCATTCCTCCACTCTGCCTCTTAGATACATACACCACGACCACCCTTCCAAACTCTCCCCTAGCCCACCCACAAGGCCTAGGCAGAGACTTGCTTGTGGGGGTGTTTGATATGTATTTATGGAGAATCGGGGAGAAATCAGGCCAGGCCAAGCCACCCAAGTGAAATCACACTGAAATCTCATCAACAATAAAAACAAAAAGAATAAACAACAACAAAAAGGCATTCCATCATGTAATTCTTTTTGTCAAGAACGCTTTAGTTCAGAAGGATGTTAAAAACTTAATTCACTCTTATCTAGGGCAGGGACCACGTCTTATTTTCTCTGTTTCTCCCCAGCCTACTCAGAACTGGTACTCAGCAGGGGCCTGATAAACATTTACTCAACTGAAAAGTTCAAAGAATGCCAGCACTGAAAGGTACTTTCACTTTCTCTTTTTATAGGTGAGGAAACTAAGGCCCAGACTCCACTCAGGGACACACAGTAAGTTACAGACAGAGTCAGAACCAGAATTTGGAACCCTACTTCCAATACAACGCTCTTTCTCCTACATTTGCTAGGCTTTCCCTCAGAAGACAGTGGATACAGAGAGGAAAGTTCATTTAGAAGAGAATTATCTATGACTATCCAGGGGTTTGGGGTTCAGCTGCCTGAGAAAA
Organism: Galagoides demidoff; assembly: GCA_963574575.1. NCBI lineage: Eukaryota > Metazoa > Chordata > Mammalia > Primates > Galagidae > Galagoides > Galagoides demidoff. The sequence goes on along the minus strand of CAUYQV010136893.1, from coordinate 45,923 downwards.
TTCCAGTTCAAGTGGACACAGTTTCCACTGAGGTGCATTTGGACCGACTGAATTCTTTACCCAGGGGAGGAGGGTTGGGGGCTCTCCTGGCTGGGGGCACTTGTGGGAGGTGCAGAAAAATAAGGGCATAAGATTCTAGACACCGCTCACAAAGTTTCAGGAAACTTAAGAACAAAGCCAAACCATGACTCTGACATTGACCTACATGGCAAAATCCTATGTCTTATCTGCTGGGATAAGGTGCTGCTAGTGTAGATGACTTTCTCAGTTAGAATTATAATGGTCACTCTGGACATCTGTCTGCATTACCATACTGTGAGATCCCTGGAGGCAGGACCATATCTGGCTAATCTCCATGACCCCAGCAGGGGCGGGCACCATGCCAGGCCCACAGCAGGAGTGCAATGAATACCATGAACTGACTGCAACTGCATTTTTTGGACTACACCTTGGGAATGTCCTTGGCCCTATGTCTAAAATCAGACCTGGGTCAAGGCAGAAAGAGGTATCCTTCCTTCTCTTCCCATTCCCTTCTTCTGGAATACCTATTACATAAAAAATAGCTAGCTCGCTGAACAAGATTATAGGTTTACAAAGTGAAGCTGGAGGAGATTAAATGGGCCATACAGCAAGGATGTGACTTTATGAAAACTTTTGTCCAACGCAGGGTCCTGTACATCCCCTCTCCGAGTCTTGCTTATTTCCCAGTGAATCCATCCTTAGCTGTCCGGGCAACATGATAGTGACTGTCTCTAAACTTTTGCCTGTGAAGAGCTGCTTAACATTCCTGGAGATCAGCAGTGACCTCTCCGGAGCTGTGGGTGCCAGGGACAAACGCACGGTTCTAAATCTCCAACAGTGATGACACTGCAGAGACTGTGCGAACAGGACCAGGCGTGGAGGCGCAGCATGATTCTGGGCTGCCTAGAAAGTTGGCCAGCAAGGCAAATGCACACTAGTTATGCCAAGCTTCCTCTACCTCAGAAAAAATCATGGCTGTGACACCAGGGGACATTTATATGGGGAGAGGGATCCAGACTGAAATTCTTTAGTTATGAGCAATCTGAAAATTCTCCCACATACTTCCAAAACCAGAAAAGATTGTATTACCTTGATGTGTCTAAGCTGCAAATCTTCTTCCCCATAATCTTTAACCTCCCCATCTTCTTCTACGTGATTAAGAGAAAGTTTGGGGATTTTTATTTTCTTCTGCATCACACTGTTTTCAAGGTCAGATTTGTCTTCTAAAATGCATGTCAAGAGAACAAGGTTCATTATGAGTCAAAATGAGTCATTATGAGTTCAAAATGCCCCAAACCTCAAATGCTAGAAAATAATTGAGGCCAGACCAGCTAAAAAGGAAAAGCAAACAAACCCAAGGCCTGTTTTTTCCTGCATGCAGGGATCCTAAAAGCAGCAGTCTGCACTGACTTGATCAAACTCTAGGATCAAGGGGGTTTGCTAAAAGCACTACCATACAAAGTATTGAAAGAGCATTCAGTGAATTTGCTTAGGGGGTTCTCTAAGTATATCCTAGAGGGAGGCCTTTTATGGAATTCTAGACTCTTGGAACTGGAACAGCCCTTAGATCAGTATCTGGTCTAAATGGGCATATGAATGAATCTCTCAACAACTGAGATCTTTCTAAGTGTCTTCCCAGGAAAATGTGGTGGGTTTCTGCCAACTCAGGTCTAATAGGCATGAAAAGGAAAACAGCTCTTATGGCAGCAAGGCCTAAGCTGGAATGACACGCAAGGCAGACTGAGGTCAGGCAGATACAGGAAGAGTAATAAGTAACATTTATAGCCTTCTTCACTGATACTAAATTACAGAATGACAGAGCTTAAGGTATCTCAGTGAGCAAGTGGCCTAACTCTTTTATTTTATAGATGAGGAAACTCAAACCCAGAGAATGGAAGAGGCAGACATACCATCTGAGTCTGAGAAAGAGCCAGGGGTTGGAAACAGGCCTCCAGAACCTTGCCCGATGCTTATGTGTGCTTGTAACACATAGTGAAGCATACCACAAACTGCTACATAAATAAAGAGATGTTATTTTTCTTCACTTTCTCATTCTTTAAGCTCAACCATAGGTTATCTAAGAGGTTTTTGTTTTGCTTTGTTTTCCTGTGCATGTTTCAAACTGTACTTTCCCTATCTGTCTCTCACTGGCAATGTCAAAAGCAAAAGTTCAAAAAGGCAGGCTCCAGAGGTAGAAAGGTAAACTCGCTCTGGAATTGGCCCCTTCTGATAAAATACTTTATGCTGTGGGCTTGAACTGAGACCATAGAAATTACTGCTTCTTATATTCCTCAAAGGGGAATCCCACTGCTATATTCTAAATGTCTTTTCTAGTATTCTGTCCAATGCTGGATACAGCACACAGACAGGTAGCTGGTTATAACCAGTCTCCAAAGGTCTTTCTGTTGAGTCTGAGCGTGTAGGTATGTGTTAAATGTGCTCTTGTGCTTCTCCCAGGCTAGGCTTCCCTCCTCACAACTTGTTAGTAAAGCTGAGAAGGCTGCTTATTAGCACATATCTATTCTAGAATGTACCCAAATGCTAAATCTTCCCCAACGGTCTCAGGAACAGAGCCCCAGCTGGTCAAAGATGAGACTTCAGTATCAGAGAGACCTGAGTGTAAACTTTAGCTTTTCTTGTCAAGGTGAGGAAAGGTAGACAAGGCCTTAAGTCTCTCCTCCATAACAGGAGTTACAGGGGATGTTGGGTTGTGGGGATGAAAGGAATAATTCGTATAACTCACCAAACAGTGCCTGCTACACACTGGCCACTCAATGAATAGTATATTATAATTAATATTATCAATATGCTCTGAGTTATTTTAGGTGAAAAAACACTTAAATTAAAAAACAAAGAAATGATGTAAGTAGATTATGAAATGTAATGGAACTTCCTAAGAAAAAAAAGAAGTGGTCCTTATTAACAACTCCCTAATGATGAAAACAGCCTTTCCCACAGAGCGGAGGAGCAATGCTTGGGTTCTATTTTCACAAGAACGGTCTGTTCTTGTTCTCTTTGTGCCTATAAAATATATCCACTGACTTAGGGATGAACAGCAGCAAGGACTTTGGTTTTTCTAAAACAGCAATAGCTTCCCTCCTACAAATCATTGACTCTTTCTAAGCCACAAAGCTGTTAGAATATAAAATCTATATAAAGGGCTTCAAATGAAATTATCCTGAAATGAGGTGTGTGTGTATACATGTGTAAACATGTGAAAAAAAAAACAGAGAAGAGAAAGAGAAAGAAAAAAAAACAAGGGTGGTATTAAGACATCTGAATGTGTTAGGGCAAAGCTTCTAGGCTAGTCTCCAGGTTGACGAGTGCAGGGGCAAAGATTTGAGATGTAGTCACCAAAACAGACAAGACAAGCTATTCTTTGCCTCTCTGAGCTGAAACTTGGTGTGTAGCTCAGGATCATGTTGGTGTGGAAAGAAGTTATCATTCAGACACACAAAACTAGGTAATATCTGAATAGACAAAGATCCTTAGATCATCTCATGTAACCTTTCAGATTGTAAATAAGAGAGGCTTAAATGGTAATGTCTGTATATCCACTTATGTAACAATTAGGCCCAGCAATAAAAGAGGGACAAGACAGATAGGGTCTCTATCCTGGAGAGCTCACTGTTGTACAAGGTCAAAGAAATTAGTGTCATAATATCAACATAGGAGAACCCAGACCACACAATCCAGGTCCAGAGCTTTTCCTCCTCTTCTGCCTAACATTACTGAGAATTTACTCTGTAGGATGTAGGCTGGGCCTAGGGACACAGATATGTTGGGTACACAAGATAAAAATTCATGGAAAGAGAACTCAAGATCTCAAATGCTAAAGTATGAACGAGGGAGAAGTAACTGGGATAGGATTTCAGGAGCAAGGGAGATCACTTCAATCAGTATAACCATGGAAGGTTTTTGAGAGAGGAGGCAGCATTTGAACCAGACTCCTTACTTGCTCGGTGAATAAGTTACATTACTTCTCTAAGCCCCTTTCCATATCTGTGACTTGAAGTAAATAATTCCTGATTACATTGCCAGAATGCTATGAAGATGATGAATTCTGTATGTGAAGAACTTGGCAGAGTGAATGGCATTTTGACAGCTGGTGCTCATAAAAGGATAGCCATTGAAGGGTGGTGGGAATCTAGACATGCCAGAGGGAGAAACACAGAAGCCAAGAGGGGAAAGTTGGGAAAATATTTAGTCTGCAGTGGTCTAAGACAGTTCAGTTATAGGAAAATAAGGTGGTTGGGGCTAGAGAACAAATGATCTTGAATGCCAACTTAAGAAGAGCTGAGCTTCCAGTGTTCAGGCTTCCAGCGTTCAGGTGTGGAAAGAACTAGAATTCAGACAACCTGGAGTCCAAGTCCAGTTCTGCCACTCCGTAAGTATGAGAAGTCAGCCAAGCTGCTATCTCAATGATGGGGTCATTTTTCTCTACCTATAGAAATAAATATATTCTCTTAAACAGACCAATATCCAGCACCGAGACTGAAGAAACAATAAAAAAAACTTCCAACAAAAAAAAAAAGCCAGATGGCTTCACACCAGTATCCCATCAAAGCTTCAAAGAAGAGCCTGTATCTATACTGCAGGAACTATACCAAAATATTGACAAGGAATGAATCTTCCACAACACGTTCTATGAAGCAAACACCACCTGATACCAAAACCAGGAAAGGACCCAACTAAAGAGAACTACAGACTAATTTCACTAATAAATATTAATGCAAAAATACTCAATAAAATCTTAGGTAATAGGTTGCACCTACATATTAAAAATGTTATATGCCATGATCGAATAGGCTTTATCCAAGGGATGCAAGGCTAATTTAACATACACAAATTCACAAATGTAATTCATCGTTATCAATAGAAGCAAAAATAAAGACCATATGATCCTCTCAATAGATGCAGGAAAAAGCATTTGATAAAATTCAGCATCCTTTTCTAATAAGAACACTTAAGAATATAGGCATAGTTGGCACATTTCTTAAACTAATTGAAGCCATCTATGACAAACCTACAGCTAATATACCGAATGGAGTAAAACTGAAAGCTTTTCCCCAAAGAACTGGAACCAGACAAGAATGTCCTCTATTGCTACTACTCTTCAACATAGTTCTGGGAGGTTCTAGCCAATGGAATCAGGAAAAAGGCTATAAAGGTATCATTTAACAGGGGCAGAGGAGGTCAAACTCTTTGCTGCTGATGATATGATCTTATACTTAGAGAACCCTAGAGAGTCAACCACAAGATTCCTGGAAGTGATCAAGAAATATAGTAACATCTCAGGGTATAAAAGCAACATCTACAAATTAGTAGCCTTTGCATGTGTCAATAACAGCCAAGTTGAGAAGCTAATCAAAGACACAATTCCCCTTCCAGTAGCTTCAAAGACCCAGAAATATACCTAACAAAAGAGGTAAAGGACTTCTACAAAGAGAATAATGAAACCCTAAGAAAAGAAGTAGCAGAAGACATCAACAAATGGAAGAAGATACCATGCTCTTGGCTAGGAAGAATCAACAGTGTTAAAATGTGTATACTAGCCAAATCAATCTATAGATTTAAGAACTCTTATTCAATAAATGGTGCTGAGAGAACTGGACAACCATAAGTAAAAGACTGAAACTGGACCCACACGTTTCACCACTTAAAGAAATTGATTAAAAAAAAAAGAGAGAGATTGATTCAAGATGGATAAAAGATTTAAATCTCAGGCATGAAATGATAAAAATCCTTGAAGAATGTGGGAAAAACTCTTGAGGATGTTGGCCTGGGGAAAGATTTTCATGAAGAAGACTTCAGTGGCAATTGCGACAACAACAAAAATAAACAAGTGGGACTTAATTAAACTGAAAAGCTTCTGCACTGCTAAGGACATAACAATCAAAGCAAACAGACAAACACTTCTTTGCAAAGTGGGAAAAGATATTTTCATGTTATGAATCAGACAAAGGTTTGATAACTAGTAACTATAGAGAACTCGATCAATTAAAAAAGAGCAAACAATCTCATCTATCACATGAACAAACATTCCGTGAGGGAGATAGACTAATGGCTAACAAACATGAAAAAATGCTCACTATCCCTAATCAGAGAAATGTGAATCCAAACCACACTGTGATATCACCTAAATCCAGTAAGATAAGCCCATATCAGAAAGTCCCAGAGATGCAGATGCTGGCATGGATGTGGAGAGAGTGGAACACTTTTATACTGTTGGTGGGACTGCAAAGTAATAGAGTCTCTTTGGAAAGAAGAATGGAGAATCCTCAAAGAACTCAAATTAAACCACCCATTTGACCCCACAGTCCTACTACTGGGCATCTACTCAGAAGAAAAAGTCATTTTTTTTTTTTTTTTTTTTAGACAGAGCCTCAAGCTGTCCCCCTGGGTAGAGTGCTGTGGCATCACAGCTCACAGCAACCTCCAACTCCTGGGCTCAAGCAAGTCTCCTGCCTCTACCTCCTAAGTAGCTGGGACCACAGGCACCCGCCACAATGGCTGGCCATTTTTTTTTTTTTTTTGGTTGCAGCCATCATTGTTGTTTGGCAGGCCCGGGCTGGATTTGAACGCGTCATCTTAGTTGTATGTGGCTGGTGCCTTAGCCACTTGAGCCATAGGCGCCGAGCGGAAAAAGTCATTTTTATCATAAAGACATTTGCACTAGGTTATTTACTGAAGCTCAATTTACATTCGCTAAGATATGGAAACAACCTAAATGCCCAAAACTCAGAAATGGATTAACAAACTGTAGTGTATGTATACAAATAGAATACTATTCAGCCATAAAAAGATGGGGACTTATATCTTTTGTATTAACCTGGATGGAGCTGAAACGCATTCTTCTTAGTAAAGTATCACAAGAATGGAAAAGCAAACATCCAATGTACTCAATATGGATATGAAGCTGGTAGATGATCTAATTCATGCCCACATAGGAGAAAAACTCAATTCAATTCAAGTAATAACCATTACCATGCTAAACAGAAACAGGTTGTAGCCAGGGCCTCAGGGCTTGAATTAGTTCTTTCAAAAGTTAGGCTGAGCAGTCCAGGAAGCTCTGAAGAGAAGGAGTGAGTTCAGGAAAGGGACAGAGAAGATAGTACCTCCAATCCTGGTTGCTTTGATGCTTAGCCAGAGGGGGATCTTGAAGCCCCTGCAGAGCCAGCCACTTCCTGGTTTCATCCTAATGTTTTCCCACTCTCTGCCTTGGCCCATGTTCCCTGGATGAGGAGGGCTCAGGAGGATCAAGACCTCTGCTCATCCTTTGACTTCCTGAGAGATGTCAGCTCAAGGCACACAGGGCACACCTCTGGTCTCTAAGCTTTTGTAACCCTAATCTTTAGTTGAAGGTAAATGTCTCACATCTGGCAATGACTACTGAACACTCAGTTGTCATAACAAGTAGAAGAAACAATGGGGAGAGGGAGGGCCAATATCTAGCAAAAACCATTTAACCTTCTGGATCATTTGCTCCCAATGTGGAATTCTGGCTTTGCTTCACACTAACGGTGGGACCTTGTGTAAGCTCTTTAACCTGTCTGAGTCTCAGTTTCCTTATTAGCACAGTGGGGATAATAAATTGTTTTCCAAAGAGAGAGTGCATGGAAAGCAGCAAGGACAGTGCCTTTTTTGTTCACAGATGTGCAACAAATAGCAGCCGTTAGGCTACCCTTGTGGGATACATATTCGGCTTTTGTCCCCATGGTAAAGAGAACCACTACAGGTATCTGACATAGACGGAGACATGATGAAAGAGAGGTTTTAGGAAGATTAATGTGGCAGTGGCAAGCAAGATGGATGAGGTGTGGGAAGGAGATGGAACACAAGGTGACAAGAAGCTGTAACTCTTGACTGGTCACATGAATGAAATGAACGCTGGTGTGGATCATCTAAGACAGCAAATACTTCACGTGGAGTTTTTAATGTGACTTGGGAATCTGCTTCCGGCTTTGAATTCCAGGAAACCATAGAAGAAACAAGCAGCTGATTGGGAAAGATGAAGGAAGCCCTCTAGTCAGTCTGCCTTTGCAATTGCTCCATGCTGAAAGCCAAGTAATCAGTTTTAGTGCAAACAAAAATAAATCTGTTGCCTCCAAAGAGACAATCATCACCCATCCTAACTGCCTGACTTTTTTGTCTCTAGGGCACAGAAAACCACCAGGGATTTGAGCATCATCTATTGCCCCTTTTCCAGCAACTATGATGTCAGCTCATTCTATTTATCCATTCAACACTGAGTAAGCACCTACTATGTGCTAGGCCCCATGCCGGATTCTTTAAAAACATCACTGTATTCAATCCCTACAATAATTCTATTGATGCAGAAACACAGGCTCAAAGAAGTAAGGGGACTATCCTAAGACATAATAGCAGAGCCAGAATTTCAAATCAAGTTTCTTTAAGACTCAGATTGACCCTGTTTTATCACCTAATTATCCTATAGAAATAAGAGAAAAATGACCAAGTTGCTGTAACTTTCTCAACTGAACTAAAAGGCACATATAAAATGATGGCTGGGTCAACATCACTTCCAAAGTGCTTGCCTTTCTCTTTGCTTATGAGAATGTTATGACAAATTCCCAAATTGAATTAAACACTATATAAATAGGATTTGATGCCAAACTCCTGAACTACAAAGCTTATCAAGGCCACCAAGCTCCAAATAATCCCCCAATAGGGTCTCTATTCAAAGCAAGAAAGAACTTTCTTGTAAAAACATAGTTAATAGCTGTTCTTCAAAAATATAGCAGAACTTGGCATATTAATCTAACAGGGAAAACGTTTCATTACATTTACCACTTGGGAAAAAATGGAAGCGTGGTAAAAAGCAAATGGTGTTTTAGAAAAAACAGGAAGGTGGACAGGAAACCCAAGGCAAGTCAGTCTTCAAAGGTGAAGCTACTCTTAAAGTATCTGTAGTAAAAATGGAAGTTATACTGTCTTCGTTCCCATTTTATATAGAATCAGGCTAGATAATTAAAATAATCCAATGTCAGAGAGCTTAATTTCATATAGATTTCTCAGCCAGAATGAAATTCTTTTTTTTTTTAAGTTTTTTAAATTTTTATTTATTTAGAGACAGAGTCTCATTATGTTACCCTTGGTAGAGTGCCATGGCATCATAGCTCACAGCAACCTCAAACTCTTGGGCTTAAGGGATTCTCCTGCCTCAGCCTCCCAAGTAACTGGGACTACAGGTGCCCGCCACAATGCTCAGCTATTTTTTTATCGCAGTTATCATTGTTGTTTAGCAGGCCCAGGCCAGGCTGGAATCCACCAGCCTCAGTGTATGTGGCTGGCATCCTACTCACTGAGCTATAGGTGCTAAGCCCAGAATGAAATTCTGAAAGGCCACATAGAATGTTTTACAAAGGTTTTATCTTATAAATATCTAGATGCTAGGTTTTTCACCTACACAAAAGCCTTGTAAAGTTTATATTTACCTTAAAAACAGATATGCCACAGAAAAGACAAGCACATTGCATTCTGTGACGAATGGTGTTTGTTTTCATAAAATCTAAGGCACACAAAACTCTCCAGTTTCAAGGATTATACCCGGCCAAGGCAACAAAAAAGTCACAAGGCGTGCTATGGTATAGCAGAAAGAAACCAGGAGACACTCAGCTGAAGCCTGGCTCTTTCACTAAATTACGTAAAGTGACCATTCCTCTCTCTTGGCTTTCTTTTGGTAAAAACATAGGGACTAGACTAGAAACTCTCAGTAAGTTCTCTGGTTGTGTGACCTCTTGCTGGTCACAGAGACTTCCATGGCTCTTTCTTAACTGTGCAGTCCAGGGTACGAGTAGATGATCTCCAACCTTCCTCCTGCTGGGCAAGTGTGAAGAAATGCCCTGCAGAGGACACCCAACAGGGAGAGAGGGAACTGCTCGTTTGTTCTCATTCCCAACAACTCTCTGGCCCTGGCACAGGGCTAGGTCACAGACAGAACTAAGAACCTCTTCCCGATGGGTCATCTGCCCAGGTGCCTCTACGTGACTCAACAAGGCTGTTGCCAGAGTCATAAATGGCCCCAACATAGAGTCACGGAGGGGAAAAACATGAAGGAAAACAGTGAGCCTTTCATACCCAGGAGGACTTAAAACACACACAAGTTAAAATTTAAACTTGTACGTTCCTTAAATGTGTTGTTCCTCTAAGTCACTCCTTTAGAGGGCTATACCCACAACTACCTAAGCTGTTCTCTCACTGACTATTAGCTCACAATAGTTCCTAACAGCTGCCTATATTTACCGAGAATCTACTATATGCCAGGCCCTTTCCCATATTACTTTGCTAAATAACACAACAGGCAAGTGGGTGATTACTATCTCCATGTTACAGAGAAGCCCCTGGAATTTAGAGAAGTGAGTCACCTCCCCAAAGTCATATAGCTTCTAAGTAGAGAGTCACAATTTGAACCCAGACTGTCTGACTTCAAAGTCTATCCTCTTTTAGCTCTCTAACATTTCCTCCTGTGTGCTTCAGAAAGTGACCTAGAAGTCATTCAACCAAACTCTTCTGCAGTGCTAGCTTCCATTCTCAAATGTCCCTGACTTACTCTCCATCTCTGGTGACAGGGAACTAGTTCAGCACCACGCTGGAAACCCCTTCCATTATTTGTCTGCTTTCTTTGCTATTATTATATTGCTCTCACCACCCCCTATGAATTCTACTCTCTGGCTCTAACTCAGCTTTCTATGTCCTTAAAAACAAGTCTGCTCCTTGCTCCATGGTGCAAAACTCAGAAAATGAAAACTACCAAAATATCATTTCATGCAAATCTTTTTTCCTGCTTAGATACTTAGCTGTCTTACCAATGAGCATAAAAGAAAAAGTAGTTGACATATAGTTACAAAAAAAAAGAAAAAGAAGTCTAGATCTGGGATCCAAAGACCTCTCTTCTTATTTGGTTTTTCAGGACATTCATCTCTCCTGGAAATCCCTTGACTCCTGGTCCACCTCTCACTGCTCCTTCCCTATCACCTTTTTTGGGTTCTTTTCATTCAACTGTGTCCTTAAAAGCTGATGTTCTAAAGAGTTCTGACCTTGCATGCAGGGTCTTGTTCTCTTACACATGAACCCTTTCCCCAGAGGTTCTATGGACCCCTAAGATTCAATAGGTCTCAAACTAAACTCATCTCTTCCCCTTCCAACCAGCTGTTCTAGTGTCCTTCTCCAGAAATGGGAGGCAACCCATCAGTTACCAAGTCCCATGGCTTCCCCTTCCTCAATACTACATCTCAGATCCAACATGACCATCACCCCCTTAGTTTAGGTGTCAATATTTTGGACGAAACTCACTCACATTTTTCCACAATCCCAGTCTATGTAGGAAGACTTAGTCCACTGCCTAGAGCTTAGGACATTCACTAAATAATTGCTTAAATAGCTTTTTTCTCCTAGGTAAAATAAAAAGCTCCACCTCACAAAGATATGGAACAGTGTTCACAATCTTTGCAGCTTCAGTCCATCTTCTACCACTCACTTGTGAGGCCCGGTTCCCAAGTTTCATGGAAGACAATTTTTCTACAGATGTGAGGGGATGTGGCAATAGAGAGGGGTAGGGGGAGGTGGAACTCTGTGGCTTGGCTTCTAACAAGCCCTGGACCACTACCATTCTGTGGCTACGGTTGGGGGCTGCAGATGTACATGAACCTGGAACATGCTAGACACTCAATAAATATTTGGTAGGCAAAAATGGTACCTATGAGTACTCTTCCCCCTGCCTTTCCCCCCAATATAAGGCTGGCCACCTACTATCTCCCAGTATAAGGTTGAACACCTACTATAACTCAATACTTGCAAAGCCTAAATCAACCAAAGAAAACCACTTCAGGTTATGTGAGTTGTTCTGATAAGAAGAGTATACATGTCTTCTGTCTTCAAGGAGCTTAAGACAAAGCAGGGAGGCACACTGGAAAGACAACTGGTCTTGCAGTCAAAGACCACAATTTGAGATTCACTTTTCTGGTGTGTTTTTAAAAATAAAAACTAGCGTGCTCTTGAATAACCAAACACCACACAAAAAAGCAACTTGCCTGGGACAATTTTTTCTTTCAGCTGTGAACCAGAACTCTGAAGCACTCTGTAGCACACACTATTTAGTTGTAACAAATATGTGATTCTTGGGTACTGAGAAGTCACATCAGACTGAACCTTCGATGGTTAACATTCCAGTAGAATCTGTAACAGATGATAGCAGGCAAGTTCTAATCTTTGCTCCAATGTATATCAGCAAAACATGTCAAAACCTAAATTAAAAGTTTTCACTCACTTTAAAAAAAATAAATAAATCCTTTTGTTGGCAGTTTCCCACTGATGACATGCAACAATCTTCGCATATGAAATTGACTAGTCCCCTGCTTCACTGCTAACTTTGTAGAAGTTCCAAAGCATTTCTGGAGCAAGTGATCTATTTGGACTGACAATGCCAAGCTGGGACCTGAGCCCTGAATGAGCTAAAATTACCAAAGCAAGAAGAACGTGGCTTTGGAAGCTATTTCCCCAAGTGTGGGGTTTCTTCTAGTCAAGGGAGTGATAAAGAATGTTGACTTTTTCCAGATGAACAAAATTGAATGAAACCTTAGAGTCCCACTACAGTTTTTTGTTCTAAAAAATAAGTTGTTGCTAAAGATGTTCCTGTCTCACCTACTCCCCTCTCCTCAAGCATAAAAAATGTACCTGTCTCCCTAAAGTTCATGAGTTCAACCTGGGCTGACCAGTGTGAACCACGTGCTGGGCACCGCAGACACAGAGACAAGGTGGGCAGGCCCTATCCCTGAGGAATTCACTAGCTGGCAGGAAGAGAGGCACATTCACAACTCACCAGAACCAGACAGAAAATGCTAAGACCCGTAAGCAAGTCACAAGCAAAGTGAAAAGAGGGTTCGGAGGAGAGAAGAGAGTCTCACTTGGGGCCATGGGGAGGAACAGGGCAGCCCCCCTGAAGCAGAGTATCCACTCTTCTGTCACAGCCCTCAAGGGGCTAGATGGCAAACCTCAGTCATATGTCTGCCTCCCCCACCAGAAGGTGAGCTCCTATGGGGAGAAGTCCAGCATCAGACAAGGAATGATCCACCCTGGCTAACTCAAAGGAGTGCAAAAGAGTGTGTTCACAGAATAGCAAGAAATTCCATAGGTCTCAGGGAAGTAAGGGGAGAGGGGATGAAGCTGGAGAAATGAGGTGGGGCCAGGGCTAGGGTTGGTCTGAGGAGGGCTATGAATGGTGGGCTAAGGAACTGAAGCTTTAATCAGTAGGCAATGGGGAGTTACAGAAGGTTCTAAAGAGAATAGTCAACTGACTAAGACTGTGCTTTAGAAGATTATTCTGCAAGCAATTTGGAGAAGAGATCAGAGACTGAGTGATCAATAAGAAGGCTGCTGCATTGCTTTAGATGAGTAAGAGCTGATGTGGGCCTGAATGCAGGCATCGTGGTAGAGCTGCAAGGGAAAAACTTGAAAGATAAACTTCAAAGTCCCTTCTCTGTGCTCTCCCAGTGCCTGGCTGCTACCTCTATTTAGCACTTAGGTTGGGGCCTTCAAACTGCACATTCTGTGAGGATGGAACCCACTTCTTCTTCATCACTCTGCCTCCCACAGAAACCCCACAAAGGAGGGCCTGAAAAGTTAGACCCTGCCTCCCCTGGGTTGTGCTGTCATTTCAATCATAGTCCCTAAGATGTGCTGGTGCACTGGTGTCTTTATTATAGCACTGGGCCTGGCAGAAGGAAGCAATAAGGGGACACTGACAACAGAGGAATTTAGCATACCCAGACAGCAGGAACAGAGCACAGGTGCCTGCACAGAGCAACTTGGAATCCTAGGACTCTAAGCCTAAAGAACCAGTTTGGGCTCCTGAAAAAACACAAAATTCAGTATAGGAGCCCCAGTAGCAGGCTGGAGTACAGTTAGACAATGGTGAGCTCTCCAAATGGGCAGCTCTCATTTTCACAATCTGCTTGGCAAATAAACAAGGGTAAGAGAGGCCACAGTTTCACAGGTGAATCTAGCCTTGAGCTGTTAAGTACCCTCCATGATAGACAAGTGCTCCTTGGGGAAGATTTCCTCAAGAAAATGACAACTGAAGGGATGGGGGGCAGGGGGACAGGTGTGTGTGCTCTGTAGGAAGGAGCCTGGTAATGGAGGAAGAGGAACAGGAGAATGGGCTTGGAAACTCAGAAACTAAATTTGTCCTCTGGCTTGAAAACTTTCCTTGAGCTGTAAGCTTTATGAATAGTTTTTCCTTCCAAGCCATGCTGTGTGGCTGATGGGGAACATCAGCTACTTTACGAAGGTGACTGCCAAGCAGGACCCTGGCACTGGAACTGTGTTCTAACTCGGACTTTGCCAATTGTTAGCTGTGTCGCTACAGACAAGTCTCTGAGCCTCAGTGTCCTCATCTATAAAAATGGAAATAGCAACCTTAGCAATATTTGCCAAGAGGATCACTGAGAGGACTAATAGAGAGATGATATACAGGCCCATAGCAAGACTATCAATCAGTAAAGGTGGGGTTGTGTTCTTCATTAAACTGAAAATGTAATTTGGTAAGAGCCTATACACTAGGGTCTGACACACTGAAACCATGGTGTAAAGCAGCATGGACAGTAAAATGTGAAGTCCCACAGCAGCTGGCTTTGACATTTCCTGTATTTAATAACAGGTACACTTCAAGACAGCTCTGGGTTGGCCTGGGCAAATGCTCAGTAAAGGAAGACATTTCTCACTGACCATCACAAAGTGGTGCTGAAAGTACCCCTGAGATGCTACTGCTGCCAGCGAGGGATTAATCAATTAATGGCTAATCCACAAACATAAAGCCACCTCTGCCTTGCTCTTAAGGGGTTGTCACCTCACACTTGGTGCCACAGCATAGTGGCATTTACACCAAGGACACACCAGGTAAGCTCTTTAAGATAAAGTCACTACAAGCAATTCTCAGAGACTCTAAGCTTAGGGCAAGATGGGGTTCCCAGACACACAGGAGAGTTCTTCCAGGATAAATGAATTCCCAAACTCACCCTGGCCCTTCCAATCAGGTCTGCAGCCAGGGCAGCTGCTCCAATTTAAAAATTAACCAGATAATTGAAATTCAAAATGTAACCTAGCCAACTTCAACTTGTTGTCTTTTTTTTTTTTCCCCCATTTCTCCTCTCAAGAAAAAAATCGAAGAGAGGTGAGGGAAAGTGCTTTTCAACTACTCAAACTGACACCACACTTCTTTGAATCGACTCTGCTAATTTCCAGATATTGCCTAGGTGTTAATTTATTATTTTTTTAGATGAACCCGGAGATTTATCAACATCTGAACTTAGAGGATGAACAGTCTCTAGGTTCAAAATTCATGGTTCTCAGACCAATATGTCTTACATACAGTGACTCGTGTTGATTTTAAAATCAGAGTTGGCGGGAGGTGCCATGAGCCTAAGTGGCCTCTCTGCAGTACTAGAAGGAGCACAGTGCATGTATTTGCTAAATGGATGAGTGTATGAATGAACAATCTCTAAGTCAGGAGCACAGCCATCATGTACTCAGACACATACCACTGACTCCCTCTGATGTACATTTCCTCCACTGTCTTAGGACCTTTCCAGATTTAGAAGAATGACACAATCGTTAGAAAGCATGCTTTCTTCTAGCAAAAGGGAAGCTAAGCTCTAATCTAGTTATAATGTCCTATCCTCTTGGGGAATAAAGTCCTAATCCCCTCCCTCAGGTAATTAAAAGCAAACAAACAAAATGTAATCAACTACAAAGAGTTTCTATTTGTAAAACCTACTTCCCCTCACTCTGTTTTTCTGGTCCCTGGGGCTTGTCAGGGAGGTTGTAAGGATATAGCCCTCAAAAAGGGCTTTAGTGCTGTTGATCAGTTTCTAGTTATTTCACCCTTCAATGCCTGCAAGCCTACTTGTCAGAGGCAAAGTCAGGTGGCTGAAAGGAACCTACTGCTAACTTGCATGGGACACTGACTGGGCAGGTCACTGTGGGTTGAAAGAATGCTCAGTCCATCCTTTAGGCTCCATGTGAGGAAGCAAAAGCACTTGAAAAATATAGGAAAGGTCTCAAAACTACAAAGTACTGACAGTGACTTCATTCAGTTCCTAAGCCTTGGTGTTCCTTTCCAGGTGGAGGGCACAGTGATCTGGTGTCTCTGCTCACTCTAAGGTACATTCTCCTTACCAGCAGCAGCTGACAGGCTGGTCCCCAAAATGGAAATGATACTTTACACTTTCCTGCATGCCTGAACCCAAGCCTAGCTGGAAAGAGGGCCAGGTGTCTTGTCTTTACAAAGGAAAAGGTGCTTCAGCATGGCAGAAAGAACTGAAGTATAGGAGGATGAAAGGCTGATTTCAGTATGCTCATTTGTCAAATGGAGAGCAAGGATGGAAGGTCCCATCCTATTCTGACCTAGAAACCCTTTCCTGGCCCCCAGCGCTCACTCAGGGAGGCTTCTGGGAGGTTGAGAAAGGGGTGAGGAAGCTTAGGGATGCCTCAGGGCCTCTGCCTCCCTACCTCTGCCACTTGGCCAGGGAGGGGCACGAGAGTGAGCCCAGTGCAGAGGTTCAAGGCCTCCTTATCCTGTCCAATGATGGCCCAGATAGGACAAGGATGTCATAGCTTCCCTCTGCGAGGAGGGACTCCCACCTAGAAGATCTGACAATATGCGCCTTGCTCCTCATTCCAAGAAGGTACGAAGGGCCTTAAAGGGAGAGAGACAGCTTGAGAAACTTAGAAGATAGAAAGGGGCAGAGAGGGAACGAACGGGAAGAGAGGTAAGAAGGTGAGAGAGAGAGGGAAATGACAGTACAAACATGCGGGAGAGAAAAGGAAAGTGCAGGTGGAGGAGAACACAAAGAATCAGAAAGAGGACAGACTGACGAAGAGATGAGGACAGACTGACAGCGCGGGAGTGCTGGGGAGCGGGGAAAACAAAGGAGACCATCTGGTCTTTTTAACTGGTCTGGACTCGCAGAGACACCCCTTCCCAAAAGAAAAGCCCAGGGAACAGGAGGAGGAGGCAGGAGCAAGCAGTGGCTCCCCTCCTCCCGGTCCCCTCCGCCCCAACGCCCGGCCCCTCCCCGGGTCCCGGCCCCCCGCCGCCAGCGTCCCACCTCCCCTCCCCGCCCGTTCGCTCACCTGCCAGCGCCAGGATCTGGGCCTTGTGGAGCAACAGCGCGCCCCAGTCGCGAGGGGCGCGCGGGGGGCTCTCCGGCCCGGTGCCCAGCTCCTCCGGGCCCCGGTACACGGCGTACACCTTCTGGTTGTCAAAATCCAGCCGCGAGCGGGGGCTGAAGTCGCGCACGCACGACACCGGCAGCGCGTAGCAGACGTTGTCCTCCAGGAACCGCACAAAGGCGTACATGGTGGGCGTCGGGGGCGGGCCCCGGTCGGCCGGTCGGCTCGCGGGGCGGGCGCGGAGGTGGGGACCCGGCGGGGGGCGCGAGCCGCGCAGCCGGGCTGGGGGGCGGGGGCGGCTCCCCGGGACCCAGGCTCCCCCCACTGTTATTGTTCCTGAAAGCACAGCTCTGCCAATCGGCTGCTCTCGCCTGGGCGCGGAATAGGGAGGGAGGGGGGAAAAGGGGGACGAGGGGTGGTTGAGGGGGGTTTGGAAGCGCACCGCCACTCGCAAAGTCAGACCCGAGCAATCACAGCCGGAGCGCGATTCAGTGCGGAGGAGAAAGGGCTGAGAGATTCAATTGCAGTAATAATAATAACAATCGCATTGCAGACCAAATGCGGGACTAAAAGTCGAGCTGCGGATGGGATTATTTTGCTTCCACAATCGCGCTGCTAAACAAACCGCGTTGCAACAAAACTACATTGCAAAGGCGAGGAGAGTGAGTGAGAGGGAGAATGCCGGGTGAGGATGTGGGTGGGGCAATCTTGTTTGAATCCCAACGTGTAAACTTGCACTTGCAAGTGAACAGAAGTTTGGAGTGTTTTAAATTTAGCCGCCCCCACCCATACCCCCGCTTTTTCTTTTTCTTTTCTTTCTTTTTTTTTGCAAAACTGCCAGCTCCCGCTGTGGAGAGGGTCAGTCAGCCAGAAACATTCCCCCAGAGCTGCCAAACCAGTTTTGACCAGAACTGGGCTTATCTGGGATTTCCAGTCGGGCCAGCTGGAGGGGCTGTCAAAGGCTGCTCTCATCTGAGGGAGCAGTGGCCTCCTCCCCCCTAAAGTCTTACTCCATTGAGGTACCCCCCTACAGCATGTCTGCCACTGGACTGGGACAAGTTGGCATGAAGCAGGGAGTGAAGGGACACCCTGGGGAAGGCAGGTCCAAGACCAGGTGTTTCTGCTCCAGGACCTGGAGCATCTTGAGGAGTTCAGGAATGGTACCCCCTGGAAAAACAGTCTTTGCTCTGTCTTCAGATAAAAGAAAGCCTTCAGGGGACAGGGGCCCACCAGAGAAGCTATGAGCACCAGCCAAAGAGCACTGCCTGGGCTCTGCACTCATGGGAACCCTATCCCACAGCAGAGGGTGTCAGCACTCTCACAGAAGTGCCTTTGAAACGTGGACTTTGTATCAAATACAGCTACTTATGTTCCCTTTGCCTAGCCCAGAACTGGCACTTGGCAGGGACTCAGTAAATTTTGAGTGAAGAGTAATAATATATAAAAATCCACATTCACCCATCCATCCATTCATTCTTTTATTCAAGCAACCAACACTATCCATTGGATACATACTACCTGCCAGATTCTGGGTTAAGCACTGGTAGTAGAGAGACAGACACCTAGATTCCTGGGCCTTGCAGTGTTAGAGCATCAGTTTGGATTTCAGTGCCAAAATTAGGTTACTGTGTGACTAACACATCTTCCCCTTCCTCCTAACCTTTGCAGTTTAATCTAGAAGTATTAAAAAAGTATAAGTAAATAAATGACATTACACTGAGAAAAGTGTTCTCATGGAGAAATGTTAAAGGAGGTGGCAGACTCAACTTAATGTTATATATTTAAAAAAATTCATTGTAATCAACTCTACTCATAAGTAAAACCAAAGTAAATGCATCAAAATGTTAATAGTGATTCTCTTATTTTCCTAATGGTAGATTTTGTTCTTCCTTGTATTCATTCATATTTTCCACAATAAAAATCAGAAAACCTTAAACATGAGATCAAAGCACTCTGCTCACATTTCACATCAGCTGCTCTGATGATGAAACAGATAAATCCACCCAACCTCAATTTTGTTTTAGGGAGTAAATTATATAGGTGAACCCCATCCACCCATAGCTCCCAGATCCAAATGTCCTATCAGATCAAGTTCCTTAAAGCAACCCACTCGTATATGTGTGGCATCGGCCAGAAATGACCCTGAGTTGTCCTGATGCAGGTGTTGGTCCTGTCTTGCCCTACAGGCTTATAGGAAAAAACACAAACCACCGAGTTGTTCCAGCAGATTTACTTTCATGATTATGATCTCTTCAGACTGATCTTAAATGAGTTTTCATGTTAAGAATACATTCCTACGGTGGTCAAGGAGAAGTAATGTGTACCAAGACTGATAATTCCACAAGATGAATCCTGCAGAGTTGGCCGTGGTTAATGAAAGTCCATGAAGCTCAAGTTTACATTCGCAAAATAATTTCAAATGGTGCCATGACCAGCCTTCTCTCTGCATCTAAATGGGGGTGACTCCGAAATATGTTGCCATTCTCATCTCTTACCACCTTCCCAACAGATACATAAACTATTTGACATTTCCCAAGACAGCATTTTTTTAAGCAGAGTCCCAAGCCTTTGTGCATGCTCTGCCCTCATCCTGGGAAGTTCTTCCTCCCCCATGCACGGTAACCTCAATTTACCCCCCAAAATCAGCTCACACATCGTCATCTCCTTTATGAAGCCTCCCCCATCCACTCACACCCCTCCAGCATAGGCCATCTCTTCCCACTATAGCATTTTGCCCTCACCCTTTTAATCTCTGCTCACCAGAATAAGAGGTTTTTGAGGGGAAACAAGAGCTGAGCAACTTCAGCGCCCAGACACCTAGCACTGGGCTGGAGAGTAAATGTTCATAAGACAACTGTATTAAAGAAAGACAGAAAATATGAATAAAAAACCTCTTGCATGGTTTTTCTTAAAAGTTTGTTCCTCATTTTCAGAGTTGGAACTGAATTCCAACTCTGTCTTTCCCATTCCCAGTGACCAGAGGCCCGAGCACTGATTCTACTCCTTGTAAAACAGAAACATTCATGAACATAGGAAATGTCACTGCACCCTCAGGTTCAAACAAATTCTCTACCCAAGTCAGTGTAAATCATTCTCATAAGGGGGCAGTTCTATTTCCTAAGAACCCAGAAAGAAGAACAGATGAAGAAAAAACGATGCTGTCAGAGTAAGGATTCGAATGCATTTTGCACTGTAGGTGCACAGAATGGATTCTAAGTAGGCACAGGGCCCTCAAAGAGACAGCTTTAGACAACAATAGAAAGACATCAGTTTCTACTTCCTGTGCATGTCTGCTGACACAGCTTCATGGAGAACTTACTATGTGCTGAACTGTGTCTCCTCCAGTGTGGTAAAACTGAGTCAGAGTACCTAATCCTTGACCTGGACACCATGGCCCCAGGCTTTACACATACCAGAAACTCAAGATGTTGATGATTCATTGATTGGCAAGAGAGGATAGATCAAAAATACAGATTTCAGACTTAAAGAGGCAGTCAAAAAAGTCAAGTTCCATCAGATCACTGTTGAATCTCCTCTTCAATATTCCTGCCGGATGGTCATCTGAACACTTTTTATGCAGTTCTAATGTCAGGAAGTTTCCTGCCACCCCTTAACGTTTAGACACCACTAACTATTAGAAAGGTCTGTCTTATTTCCACTGAGGTAGAATCTTTTACCTTGTAGCTGCCATATAGGTTCATGGAGACTTGTTATCTGCCCTCCAGATTTGAGAAAATTTGGAATCCCATCTCCCCAGGTTCTTGTTTGTCTTATGCTCAGATATCTTCACTTTTCACTTTACCTTTCCTCAATGACCTGGTTTCGGTGATGATAATTGTGATAATTACTTTTCCTCCAGAGCTTAATGTAAATTGTGCTTGCCAGGCATTGTATATATAAGATCACAATCAGTTTCACACTGAATCTTGAAGTGGGTATCATTGAGACCATGATAGAGCTGAGAAAACTGAGATTTATGGCAAAGCAGTTTGGTTCTAGGGACCCTGGAAGGCTCGCATGGTCATACGTACAGTTTAGATGGTATGCTCTAGAAGCACCATAGGGAAGGACTGGAGGGGACACACACCTGGGGAGAAGGAGGCCTATGATAAGGCTGACTGTCCTGTCTCACCCCTCTCTGACTCTTTTTCTGTGAGCCAAATGTACTTTCCCTCTCTTCCAAGTCATGTTAATGGAGCAGAAAATGTACACATCTGGGGCAGCTTTGCAACTCCATCTACATTGCACTCTCCTGTTGAGTTTCGCAGAGCTTTGGGTTAATGTCAAGCTCCTTCAGTTTAGCCAGCTGAAGCATGTTCAGTGGCAGCAGTGGGACTTATGTTTCATATTACTGCATGGAATTCTCGATGTACTTTGCAAAACTATTTTAAGGAGACCTGGGTTCTGTAAATTTTTAAAGCAATTGGAGCGTGTCTTTTTAAACTCTCTGCTAATGATTGACCACATTTTTTTTCCTAGATTTTGCCTCTTTTTTTCCTGTGATGTTTGATCTGACTTTTCAAGTCTCTGCTTTTTACATTTTTAAAAGACTTTTTTTAAAGAGTAGGTTTAGGTTCACAGCAAAATTAAGAGGAAGGTACAGAGATTGCCTATTCATGTCCTACCTCCCACACATGCTTAGAGTCCTTACCAACACTCTCCAACCAGAATGGTACATTTGTTTCAACTGATGAACCTGCATTGAAATATTATAATCATCCAAGTCCACAGTTTACATTTGAGTTCACTTTTGGTGGTGTACATTCTATGTGTTTGGACCAATATATAATGACGTGTTTCTACCATTACAGTATCATAAGACAATTTTCAAATCCTAAAATTTCTCTGTGCTCTACCTAGCCAATCCTCCCCACCAGCCCTAACCCCTGGCAACCACTGATCTTTTTACTGTCTCCATAGTTTTGCCTCTTCCAGAATGTCATATAGTTGGAATCATATGTTATGTAGCCTTTTAAGGTTCTCTATAATATTTCTTGGCCTTTAAAATTTTTTTATTTTTCCAGTTTGCCCAGAAAATAACTTGTTGTGCTGTGAGCTCAGGGCTATTGTCTTTTCAGGTTAATTCAAGGAAAGAATGTTGACACCTGGCCAGGAGGATGTGGAGCTGCTGGGAAGCCGTGGTGGGTAATACCCTGAGCTGAGCACTGACACCCCAAAGCAGGGGCATCAGCCAGCTCATCCATGTGCACGCCTGATCCTGAATTCTGGGCGAATCCACTTGTGGAGTCTTGAGCAGAGGAAGAAAGCAGCAGTGGCAAAAGGGAAGGAAGGAAAGAGAGGAGTTGCATGTCAAGCACAGGCTCAAAGGCCAGTGAGCATCACCTGAATAATTTATCCAAGTGAGGCTTGGAGAGAATACAAACTTGTCACGTAAGGTACAGCTTGGAGGGACAAGGGAACATGGCTATGGAATCAGACCAGAAGTTAAATCTTGACTTTATCATATTGTTGCTATGACTTTGGGCAAAATAGTTCACTTCTCCTGCGTCTCCCTTTTCTCACTGGTGAGTGTTGTGAGAATTAAAGCAGTACATTTCCACCTCTCTGTGTATCAGGATCACCTGGGAAACTTAAAAAACTAACCCATTCCCAGGTCCTATCCCCTGAGATCCTGATTCAAATGGTCTGGGATGGGGCCTGGGCATTGATTTTTTTTTTTTTAATTCCCAGATTATTCTAACAGCTGACAAAGTTGAGTATCTCAGAGTTAGGAGATTTTAAGGTAATATGCCAGGCACATAGACAATTCTCAAGAAGTTGCAGATATTGTTTTTGGAGAAAATATATAGGGCTCCAAAAGGTCTGTAGTACCTTGGGAAGATTACTTAACCTCTCTGAGTTGTAATTTCTTTATCTGAAAAATGACATGTAAGTGTAAAAAGAAAATAGTATGTTGTAGTCTTAGGCCTTGGATCTAAATCCTGGTCGAATAAGTAAGGCCTGTCCTTACTAAGGGTGTGGCCTGAGATGAGTATCTTAATTTCTCCAAGCATCGCTTTTCTCATGATAATATTAATGCAACTTCATAGGGTTGTTATGAGGATTAAATGAGATAATCCATGTAAAGTGTCTGGCATTGTACCTGACGCATGGTGAGTCCTGAATAATAGTTGCTATTTTTGTTATTATCATTATTATTACTATAATGTTTTTGTTATGAGAGCCCTTATTGCCCTTATTGCCATTCTGATACAGAGTAAGGTGCCCAATAAATTTGTAATAAATTTTTAAATCAAATTATATGTTTATACTGAATTATATTATATTGAAACATGATAATGATTACCCAACAAGTACCCTAAAATTCTTCTATCCAAATACCATCCCCTTTAATGAAGATCCTGCTGTTACAGGTCACACTAACACAAGAAGCTTTCTGATTCCAAATGTTCAAGAGTCTCTGAGGCTTTGACAAAATCTGCAGCAAATTCTTCTGAAATACTATTTTTGGAACCATTCATTCTTTCAAACTTACTCTGTTGAGTATTTTCTTATAGAAGAAATAAAAACTCCTAAGCATTATATAGAATGTAACATGTAGAAGTGTTTATAGCAATCTGAAGCCTTGTGAATGTGCATCTTGGCTTAAAGTTCAGAATAAGCAGACCACACTAAAGTTCAACCAATCATGTCTCAGATATGTTATGAGCTCATGTGGGTCACACATGGGAGTTGTTGGTCACACAGATGATCTGAATCCTGGCATTTTACTCTAGTAGTACAACATATACTCTATGAAAGCAACACAAAGCAATGAATTCCCAGTGGTAAGAGACAAAAAGAAGTTTATGAATAGAAAGATTGTAAAAGGGGAAAAATATCTGAATAGGGTTAGAAAAAGAAACAAAAAGATCAGCCTACCTTGGAAAAATGCAACTTGCCCCCTGAAATTATAAATTTCAAGAATGATAAATTTAAATTAGGGGCCAAATAGTTTGAGAAGCTGCCTCTGGTTCCTCTTATTAAACTAACTCATCTGTGATTTTGCAGGTGAAATGTTCTTCCCTGATTGGCTCCTCTCATTCCCCCTCCAGAGACCAGGTCCAGTTCCTGCTACGTATTTCCATCAGAGGATATAATTACATATTTATTCTACTTTTGTCCACGTCAGCCACTAGATCAAAGCCCCACTAGAGAGGGGACCCTATCTGTTTCTTCACTTGTATCCTATCACCTCGCCTTGCACCTGAGAGACCCTACATAACACTTGTTGAACCCCAGAGAAGAGAGAAGCCCTGGGAGTTAAGGAGGGAGAGGTATACCAAGGGCCCCATTCTTCCCCTCTGAGTCACACCTTCCTCTTGTGAATGTCTTGGTGTTTCCCCACCTCCATGGTTGGCTCCCACAACCTAACTCAAACACCAATAAAAGCCCCATTCCTAGTTTTCCCTTAGCACCACTAGATAGATTAACACTCTCAAAATGTTTCTGTAAATATGAAAAGATAATGAAATGGAAATAATTATAGAGTGACGCACATAGGAGAAAATTAGTCAAGTTGACAGTCACACATGGTTGACATACACTAATGCCTATAATAATACATGTAATCTCTGAACCTCACTGACGTAGCCCACGTGCCTTCCAGCAAACAAGATGGTGATTCTGCCTCATTCTCCAAGGCTAGAGTTCTTTCTTTCCCTGCTGTTGGCTGCGAGTCATTGACTCTCTAAATCCCTACTTAGTTAAGGTGATCCTTGCCTAATTCCAGTCTTCAGATGATGGCAATATTTTGGGGGAGACAGTTGGGCAACCCTCCATCAAAGACAACATTTTAATTCTCTGGCTACCTCTGGTTACCATCTCTGCTTATCCCAAGAACTTCATAGTTTAAAATCTCTGTCTTTCACAGGTCCTCATTGGGCTAGAGCAGTGGATCTCAACCTTCTTAATGCTGCAGCCCTTTAATACAGTTCCTGTGGGTCGAGACCCACAGGTTGAGGACCACTGGGCTAGAGTGTACCCCATATTGTCATTCATACTAGGCTTTTTTTTTTTTTTGAGACAGAGTCTCACTTTGTCACCCTCAGTAGAGTGCCAGCTTTTTTTTTTTTTTTTTTTAATAACTCTAGGCTACCATTTTGAGTCAAAGGAACATTCACTCAGAGGGTAAAGTCATCTCAAAAGTACACAGCAAACTGTGAACTCTGGACTCAGTGCCAATAGCTCAGTGGTTAGGGCGCCAGCCACATACACCGGGGCTGGTGGGTTCGAACCTGTCCCCGGCCTGCTAAACAATGACAACTACAGCAAAAAGTAGCTGGGCATTATGGTAGGTGCCTGTAGCCCCAGCTACTTGGGAGGCTGAGTCAAGAGAATAACTTAAGCCCAAGAATTTGAGGTTACTATGAGCTGTGATGCCACGGCACTCTACCAAGGGCAACATAGTGAGACTCTGTCTCAACAAAACAAACAAACAACAACAATAAAAACACCATGATCTCTGATTTTCTTAAGAATGTCTCTTAATCACACCACAAATTCAATACAAAATTAGAGAAAAGGAATGAAAACAGAACTAATAATTATTTATTTCTGCGAAGGGAATTGTACTGACTGCTTTACATAATAGTTCTTTCAATCTTTTCAAAACACTCCATAAAATCAGTATGATTACTTTCTTTGCTTTTTTGGTGAGGAAACTAAGCTTAGAGAGGTGATAGAAGTTGTTTATAGTGGAGAAAATTTGAACCTAGATTTTTTTTGATCCAAAGCCTGGGTTTTGATGGTTATTTTGATATAGGCCTTGCCTCGGAATTTCCCAAGGAAACAAGAAGCTGAACTGACTATGAGATTTACTACTTGCTCCTCTTTTCCTAGAGGCTTGAAGCCTCAGTTAGAAATCTGAGAACTAGACCTCATGGGACAGCCCAGTATCTACCATTCCAAGCCTTCATAGCTTGAACAGCTAATAATTCTAATAAGAAGAACATGAGTATTTTTGTAAATACTGGGTATCTGATTACATTATTGGGAGTTTCTTAATTCATGGCCTCCTTATGCCAGAGATTGAATTTCTCAAATTTTCTGAGATTACCCAGGGCTCAAGTACATTTCTACTGTCTTACATCCTCTGTTAATGGCTGGGGAGTTGGAACCTGCTGATAATCACCTGTTACTGTAGGGATGGGGTGGAAGATTCTCTGAGCCAAAAAAGGAGAATATTGTATAAAATGATAATCCCCCTTCATCTCCTACAAAAAAGTTTTATTTCTGTGTTATTGGTTAGAAGAGTAAGGATAGGAGTAACAGCAGCAAACCTTTGTGGAATCCTTGCCTTGTGCCAGGCTTCCCATACATTTCTCATTTAATTCTCAAAACATTCCTGGGAAGTTGGTACCATGATTAACCTCATTTTAAAATCGAGGAAATAAGATGTAGGGATGTTAGGTAACTTGCACAAGGTCAAACCAGAATAAATGGTAGAGCCAGGATTCAAACCCAAACCATTTGACTCTAAGGCCCCAACCATGGACTTCTACCCCAATTCTGGCTCCTGCTCAGTCTGACTCTTACTTCATTAACAGAATTTGTGCCCTTCTGTATATGATGGGGAGATAATGAAGCATTCATCCTCAAAGGATCATAAGTTGGTTCTCCAGGGATATCCAGACCACTTGGATTGGTCCAGTTGAGACTCTGGCAGACACTATTATCCAGCTGTCCCCAAAGCACCCTGGAATCCATTGGTATTTTCATCCTTTGTTGTGGTGGGCACGAGTTTACTAGCTCTAATCTATAGTGTAAAGAAGGCTTTCTTTTATTTACTAATAGAAATATTTTATATTTAGTTTCTTTATTTAGTAGCACAAATACCTACTAATGCCAACCAAAGTAAAAATAAATCTTTAACCTTTAGGTTCTTCTATCATGATGGGAAAATAACTCATATATACAACATACAACACATTTTCCTTTGATAGTTCTTTTTCATATATTCTTTTAGTGATGGTAGAGGATGTATGGGGTGCAGAATATTAAATCCCTGTCTCACCTTTTTTATTAATCAGCACACCTCTGTTATCATAGACGAGAAATGGCAGGAGTGGAGAAATGCTAATCAATTAAGTATGAGGCTTCTTCTAATACATAGGATGGACTGGAGAAAGATGCACATGGATATGTGGGACTCTGGCTGAAGGGGCCAGGGAGAAGTTTATCTCATCTGATAGGCAGAGTAACTGAAAAGAACCCTACCTCCCACCATGCTAACATGTCCTGCCACATTGTTGGGTCATTGAATGGGCTCTGGTCACTGGCCCCAGGTGCCATTCTGAGAAGTAGCATGGCATGGAAGAGATATAAAGCATTGTGACTAGAGACAAGTACAGGTTTTGAACTCAGATGTGGGTTTAATTACTGCTCCATCACCAAGGTACTGTGGGACCTCAGGAAAATTTCTGACTCTCAGGTTTTTTAACTGTCAAATAGATTCTTTTAAGGCTGTCATAATGTCTCACTGAGGCAGTTCACATAAAGTGCTTGGCAGGCATGGTGCCTCTCACACAGTAGGTTCCCCAAACCATCTTTTCATTCTTATCTTCTGAGAGACTCTCTATTACTTTTTTTTTTTTTTTTTGAGACAGTCTCACTTTGTCACCCTCTGTAGAGTGCAATGGTATCACAACTCGCAGCAACCTCAAACTCTTGGGCTTAAGCCATCCTCTTGCCTCTGTCTCCCAAGAAGTTTGGACTATAGGTGCCCACCACAACACCCAGCTATTTTTAGAGACAGGGTCTTGCTCTTGCTGGTCTCTAACTCCTGAGCTCAGGTGATCCCCCTGCCTCCACCTTCCAGAGTGCTAGGATTACAGACGTGAGCCACCGTGTCTGGCCTTTTTACTCTTTTCTTTCAGGAGGTGACTGGGTAATGACAATGATTAATTCCCTAGGAGTCAGTTCATTTTGGGTGAAGTATCATTTCCCCTCTCCCTGAAGGCTGAGCAATATTACTACCGATATGCTACCCCCATCCCTTGCTGCCTAGTGAGGACAGGCTGCCTTGCTTAAGATATCTGAAATCTTAGTAAGATCTGTACTTTTATAAGTTTCAGGATGTAAGCTGAGTTTGGGTTTTATTGCCTGCTTTTAAAATCATGTTCAGATTTTTTATATTTAAAACATGCCTTTGGAATTGTGAAACAAAGTGTTCTCAATCATAAAAAAAGGATGAATTATGTTATGCCTTTCTGTTTCCATTTCTGGGTTCTCTTCTTTTCTCCTTGCCTGAGTTTTTCTGTGATGCTCTGCCTTATGTCCTGACTCATCTGGGACACTAACTGAAAATTTGGG
Organism: Galagoides demidoff; assembly: GCA_963574575.1. Lineage (NCBI taxonomy): Eukaryota > Metazoa > Chordata > Mammalia > Primates > Galagidae > Galagoides > Galagoides demidoff. Next base: position 17,399 of record CAUYQV010136893.1, on the reverse strand, counting down.
GAAGATTCTCAACTCCTCTATGATTGTCTCAATTGTTCACTCATTCACTCATTCTTGCACTAATTGTTGAGGGCTTATTATATGCTTAATACTTGATGTATAGTAGACAATGAGACAGAATGAGTTTTCTTGTCTATAAAATGAGAAATGAAACTTTTTTTTAGGATTACTAAAAGTAACAAATGAGATAATATATTTAAAAGAGAAGAAGAGGTGAAGAAGAGGACTAAAATTTATGGAGCCCCTCACTCTGCCCCTGGTAATGCTATGTGCTTGTTATTAGTAACATTGGTAAGTGGTGGCTATTACCCCTATTTTACAGATGCATCCACTGAGGTTCGGGGGGAAAGTGAGAACCTAAATTATGCACTGTATTCAAACCTAATATGAATTCCATGTGGTACCTACTCTGGAACATTGCCTTCAGTGGTCCCTGGCACACTGCTCATCATTCAGTAGGCCTGTTAGTTCCCAACACCAACTCTATGCAGAATCTGGGAGATTGTACTCCTCTTGCTGCTAACTGATATACCTGATAGCATCACATGTGGTTTAGATAGAAAATCCCAATCCAAATCCTGTTGCCTGGTGCCTTAGGATGCAAAGAAGACTCATGAAAGGAAAGGGAGGGAAACATTTATATAAAGCTAAATAACTTCAGGTCATCAAGGGAAGAACTATGAGGTCCTCTGGCAGCCATATTCACCAGCTCAGGACACAGTTGGGACATGAATTCTTGGCAAAAAGAACAATCTCTTTCCCAGGCCAACCCATTTTTGCTGCTGTGACCTTTAAAGATGAAATTGTTCAAAACTCTCTACCCCTCTGACACTCATCACTCCCCAGGTGGAGGCAGACCTCAACTGGATAAACAAGGTATATTTTTCCACTTGCGATGCTCAATGTCTATCCAAGGAAGAGAGAGGCTGCCAGAAAATGTTCACTTAGGACCTGCACATTTTCAAGAAGCTGAAAGCAGAGAAGGAAGTGAAATCACTGTGCTTACATTTGGCAAGGGCCCTGCAAAATTGCCCCCAAGCAAAACAATCTGGACCCATGCACCCTTTTCTCTTCCATTTCTCTGTTTGTATAGGTCACAGTCAGAGTACATAACAGATTTACCAACATAAGAGCCAGACAAAGACTGTCCATGTGTTTTTAACTTTATGAGCTAAATCCTTCTCTTTTGTACCAAGGAAAGAATGGGTCATGCCAGAGAATGCTTACTGCCACTGAGAAAACTTGTGAGGATTACCAGAATGAAAAAGACAGACATGGAAGAAGCAAAGCAGAGCTTTGCATGCAAAAAAGGGAAAAATAAAAAAAATCCTTTCCTTGGCATAGAGAAATTTCATCCTGAAGGTTCTTTTTTTCCCCTTTTCTTGGCAATGTAATAAACACCTTAAAATAGAGTTATGAAACAGAAACAGATTCTAGAGAAGAAGGAAACCAAGACTAGTGAACACAGAGAACTTATAACCCAAACCTTTCATTCTAAAGATAAAGAAACAGCCAGAAGGACAATGATTTTCTCAAAGTCAAAGAATTTGTCATTGACTGCTATGGTCTGAACGTATCACCCAAAGTTCATGGTTAGAAACTCAATTCCCAATGCAACAGTGTTGAGAAGTGGGACCTTTAAGAGGTGATTAGGTCATGAGGGCCCTGCCTTATTGAATGAATTAATGCTGTTTTCATGAGAGTGGGTTCATTATAACAGCAATTCTGGCCTTCTTCTCATGTCTCATGCTCTTTCACCCTGCCTTCTGCTGTGTTATGATGCAGTAAGAAGGTCCTCACCAGATGCAGCCTCTTGATCTTGGACTTCTCAGTCTCCAGAACCATGAGCCAAATAAACTCCTATTATTAATAAGTCATCTGATCTGTGGTATTCTGTTATAGCAAGACAAAGTGAACTAATACATTGATCAAATTGACATTGGAGCCCAGCTTCTATGGACCTTTTCTCTGCCTTACACTGTCCTGCTTTCTCTTGATTATAGGGAAAAGCTTTCAGTTAAAGGTACTCCTATTCAACTAAGTGCATTAGCTTACTTAGTCTTAGAGAAATATATATTTTCAAGATTTGGCATTGGAGGAAGCCTCTTTTAGCTGGGGAGGTGGGGGTGGGCTGAAAGGACTTACTAATTCTTTCCCCTTAAGTACTACCTCCCTGTGGAGCCCATCTCTAATCCTGCTGCCATTTTCATGCTGCCCCCTCCACATCTGGTACTACCCTCCAGGCCCCGCCACCATCAAGGGGCGCTACTGATTCTCTTACACTTGGTCCAAAGCATGAACTCAACATGTTTGGAGAGGTTACCCTAATAAGCATAGCTGGGGGAGCCTGGACTTACAAAGAGACTTCACTAAAACAAAGGTAAAAGAAAAGGCAGTGTAATGTAGGGGAGTGATCTGAGTTTTGAGATCAGGCAAACCCAAGTTTAAGAGTCTGCTCTACAGCCCATTAGCTGTGCATACCTGAGTAAGTCACTTGACTTGTTTGGTTTCCTCATCTGTTGGGTATGGAGTCACCTCCCAGGGCACTTGACAAAATTATATGATTATACAGAAAACATCTAGTTCAGATCTTTGCACATATTAGGTACTCATGTTCACAAAACATAAAAAGGTTTGATTTAGAAAGAACAGGTTGGGCAATGCCTGTGGCTCAAAGGAGTAGGACACTGGCCCCATATGCCAGGGCTGGTGGGTTCAAACCCAGCCCTGGTCAAAAACTGCAAAATAAATAAATAAATAAAAATAAATAAATAAATAGAAATCACAGGTTTATGGTCAGTCATTAAAAAAATACCTCCTGAGCCACCTTCTCTGAGCCAGGCCCTGTATTAAGTGTTGGGACAGAGACAAACAACAAACGGTCCACGCCCTGAAGAAAATAATACTTTCATGGGTGTTAAGGGTTGAACTGTCACCCCCCCCCCCAAAGGTATCTTAAAGTCTTAACCCCCAGAATCTGCAAAATAGGGTCTTTGCAGATATAATCAAAGTAAGAGGAGGTTATTATGGTGGACCCTAATTCAATGTGACTGATGTCCTCATAAGAAGAGAAAAATGCCATGTGAAGACAGAGGCAGAAATCAAGAGTAATGCAGCTGAAAGCAAGCTAAGGAACACCAAGGGGACAGTGGCTACCACCAGAAACTAGGAGAAGGAAGGACTCTACTAAGAGTCTCAGGGAGCATGGCTCTGCTGACACCTTGATTTTTGGACTTCCAGCCTCCAGAAAAGTGAGAAAATTTAAGCCACCCAGTTTGTGGTAGTCCTAGGAAACCAATGGGAGATCTGTGAAGGAACAAATGCAATAATTACAACAGAAGCAGCAATGTAACACTTACTGAGTTCCCTGAGCTGAGCCTGTTACATTGTGTAAGCCAGGAGGGTTTCTTGTCAACTTCAGTGGCAATGGATACATGCACAAGTAGAGGTAGTTTACCCAGGAAAAGGACAAGCTATGTTTGCCTGAGGAAGGCAGGGAAGGTTCCCCAGAGAGGATAGTTGGAGCTGGCAGCTGAAGGATGAAGTAGACACTCAGCAGGAATGGGCGGGTGTGGAAGAGAAGACACCATTTGGATTAGAGCCTTGTGTGTGCAGAAGCAGAAGAGTATGAATTAATTTTAAAATTTTAGGAAACTACAAATATTTAAGCATTACTGGTGCTGATATTCATGAGCCTTCTACACCCCATTCTGCACCGTGATGTCTCATAGACTTCTACTCAAAAATCCCCAAGTTGAACTAGACTCTTCTTGCTATCGCCAATCTATTCTACCCATTCTACTTTTGCTTTCTCTGCCTTGATGAATGGTCCATCACGCACACATCTAGCTTAGCTGGAAGAATGTCAGCATACTCAACTCTTGGAAATTGACTTCCTTTTTGTCACTGGGTTAAACAATCTTTTCCAAGCTTTACTATCTCTGATTGTGATGGATTCCCACTTGGCACAAGCTTGCAGCTCTCCAGCTGTGTCTTTCAGCCATATTCCTTCCAGCCAAGCCTCTCTGCCAGATAATTAATGATCTGTAAACAAATACTTAATTGTATGAGGGGAGCATATATTTAAAGGAACTTTATGATAAAGCAAAGTTTCCTTTTTGTAACATGAAATACATCTCTCTCACCAGCTCTTCCCCCACTCTTCAATTTAACAATTAATCTGGATTTTCATTTCACATATTCAATCTAAAGCTGTCTTATAGCAGGGACCTCAAAACAAACAAATCTGCCCAAGAGACAGATGATATTATCCCGAGGTTTATCTATGGCAGGTGCTTCCTGAAATACCTTTCTCTTCTCTCTAAGTCAGTGGTTCTCAACCTGTGGGTTGCAACCCACAGGAACCGTATTAAAGGGTCGTGGTATTAGGAAGGTTGAGAATCACTGCTCTAAGTCCTGCCCCTTTGGCCCTCAGATTCAAGTCTTGGGCACTTGCTGGGAGAAAGAAAATTTTAGCTCCAGGTAAGCAGGGAGAAGAAATGTGAAGTTAGGAAGAGTCTTAATATATACCTGGCTCTTTCATTTATGTTCTCTCATTTTACTTCTCACTACACCCTCATCAACTGTTTGCTATCCCTTGTTAAATAAGAAAGTAAAGTTACCTTATGCAAGCTAGCCATAGCTTATAAGGGGGTACGGCGGATCTTGAAGGGGGTGCATGAGTTAAACACAGTGAGATTATTATCTCTAAGCACACTGGTTCAAGCTGTTTAGGTCATCAAGTCAGGCTTATTGCCTTTTCAAAGTGGATATAAAGTCATCATCCTAGCCGTGCTGATTTCCCAAGACTGGGCTGGCACACTAGTGTTGGTGGGCAAAAAGCTACAGTGGAAACTTTTCTCTTTGCTTCTTGGGCTGGGAGCCAGGAGCAGGCACTGTTGGGGGAGGGGCCCATCCAGCCACATAGGCCCTTCAGAGAGGAAGCACCTTGGCCCGAATCTGAAATCGAGCCTTCTCTAGGGAGTTTGAAAAAGTGGTTTTTGTGCAGTTCTTAATAGCCCAGCAGTTTTAGAAAGAGGAAGCACAGCAACAGTTTTAGAATAGTTAGTCGGGTGCAACAAACCCCAAGGACTGAACCCACAGGAATATTCTCCCTGCTCGTTTGTTTCAGAAAACATTTAGTGATAATGGAACACCTGCCTTGTGCCAGGTCCTGTGCTCTCTCCTGGGTCTTTGGGCTCTCCCTGTTGGAGAGTCTCTTCCTATCTTCACTTACATGTGCTCAAGTCTTCCCCAGCCACCTTGAAACCCCCACTCATTCCTCCTTCTCCCTTAATACTTCCTTCTTGCCTCCTCTTCACAAGTAGAACTTTTTGAAAGAAAGTGCTGCCCACACTTATTGTCAGCATCTGCTCACCTCTTATTCTCTCTTCAATTCCACTGCAACCTGGCCTTTCCCTCTAATAATCCAACTCTTCAAGGTCACCAATGACCTGGTTATTCAAGGACACTTTCCTTGGTTGATCTGCATCCACACTATTGATCTGGCCTTTTTCCAGAAAACTTTTTTCCTCTTTGCTTCAATGATCTTGAGTTTCTTCCTACCTCTTTGATAATCTTCAGTGTCCAGGAAGGGTCCTCATCCTTGACTACCATTTGAGATGGAAGTATTGCTCAGAATTTTGCCCCAGGTCGTCTGGACTTTTCCTTCTGTGCACTCATACACCTAAGGGAGAATCCTCTCCTCCACTCTGGCTAACACATGTATGCAGCTTCTTACTAGACATCTGGATTTTGACATCTGGTTTAACTGGTATCTCAAATATTTCAAATGCATCTCTTCAAACCTTTCTTCCCGATCCTGCTTCTCCACAAATGTTTTCTATTTTAGTAAAAAGCACGATCATCCATCCAAAGATCAGGTTAGAAACATGTGAGTCATTCTTGCCTGTCCCTGTCCTCTCACCTCTTAGTCATCAACTCCCATGGGTTCTGCACCATATATAACTTTCAGATCTATTTCTCATCTTCTCCACTATATCCTAGTTTAATGTTTATTTCTTTGCTCTTAATCTTACACCCCACCCCAAATGCATTCTTCAAACCAGAATGATCATCCTCAAATGCAAATTTGATCATGTTACTTCTCAAACAAGACTTTCCATAGGCTTTTCATGTATCTCAAGATAAAATCCGACAAGATTTAAATTCTGCATGGTTATTCCCTAGCACCTGTCTGGGATCAACTCATGCAACATATTCCTTTATTCTCTTTCTTCAGCCAAACTGGCCTTCATCTTGTTCATTTCTTTTTCCTCTTCCTACTCTTCTCCTCACCACCCCTTCTTTTCCTTATACTTCTTATTTTAACTTTTTATTTTGAAAGAATTATAGATTCACACATAGTTGTAAGAATAAGCCTGAGAGGTACCCCAGTGGTAACATCCTGCATACCAGAGTATAATATCACACCTAGAAAGTTGACATTGTACAATCCACTGGCCTTATTCTTATTTCACTAGTTTTACATGTATTCACTTGTGTACATGCGTATATTTAGGTCTACACAATTTTATCACAGGGTGATATTCAGGTGACCACCTCTACCATCAAGATATAGAACAATCCCATCACAAGGGTCAATCTGGCCTTCTTGTGGGACCTCAGTGAGCCAACTTCCTTTTATCTCTAGGTCGTTGTATAAGCTATTTCTTCTATTTATAACATTTTCCCCTAATACCATTAATTTGTCCAATTACTATTTCTCATTTAGACCTCAAATTAAATATTAATTCCTCAAAAAGGCTTTCTCTGACCCTACACTCGGTTAGGACCCTTACTCTCTATTCCCTTAGCACCCTGCACTCCTCTTCTACCATCACAGCAGCTGATTTCTCATCCCTGGACAGATATTAACCTTCCTGAAGGCAGAGGTGCTGTATGTGGCTTGTTCACTTCCATAGCTCTAATACCTAGCACAGGATCTACAGTGAGGGAATTTCTTAATTAAAACAGGTAGGAATGATAAGTTAATAAAAAACTGATGAGTCTGGTGGAGCTCCTTCCCTTTGGAAGCTCCTAGTTATGAAACAGGCAACTATGAAACAGTAAATTGAATCGGTATTATCTTGGAAACAGCACCAGAGGTTGTGGGGATGTGAAGTATTCCTTTTCTTCCCAGCTTCCAGACTTGGGCACAGTCAGGCCCGGAAGAATTCTCAAGTCCTCACGTTCATGTGCCCAGCACCTTCAGCACGGTTTGGCACATCAGCAAACTGGAGCAAGTATTGTGGTAATGAGTCTAAAGACATGATTTCAAAGACCTCAGCTGGAAATTTTATCCACTCCGTAACCACAGACTGAGAGCAATCTTGGTTATAGACTAAGTCCTGACATGAGCCACACGATGAGCCCTGATCCTAGCCACATTATGGCCCTTATCCCAGCACAGATCTTGACACTATCCAACAATGTGTTTAAAAGGAGAACAGGTAAGCTAATGGCAAATCTCCATTAAAGGGCAGGCTGCTCGGACACCAGGGAACCAGAACCCAAAGCATATGTCCTCCTAGGGAGTCAATGACAGAAATACCCACTTTCTATCCTAACATGAAAAATACAATTATTGAGTCTTGAAGAGTGGAAGGTGGAAGGGCCTTTAAAGTTATTATGTCCCCTTACATCACTTTTTATAGTGCAGAGAATGGAAACTCAGCTTACAGCATATAAGAGTATAAATGTTAACATTTAATATCTAACTTTAGGGCCAAAAACCCATGCTCCTATTCTAAATCCTCCCTAATTGATTTTACCAAAACATAACTGACCTTTGACTCGGAAAAATCAAACTAAAAGATTTCTCCTGGCCTCCAACTGGTGCTATCTAACATACTCTTCCCCCACCAGCCAGAGTGACCTATTTAAAGCACAAAACTGACCATGTTAATCTCTTGCTTAAAGCCCTTCAATAGCTTCCTATCAACTTCAGGATGGAGTCCAGGCCCTTCTTCTCCAGATCCAACAGAGCCCTGCCTCCTCTCTAGCCTTATCTCTTGCCTCTGCTGCTATTCTACTTTACTGAGCACACCAGGTTGAAGCTGGGCCCTTTTCCAGAATGGATTTCTCGCCAAACTTTCCTTGGCTTTTTCTTAACCTTCAAGATTCACTTCAGCCATTATCTCTTCCAGAGAGCCTTCCTGGAACTCTTAGGTTGGAACCCTGCCTCATCTATATGGCTATCCCTGGTATGTCACCTAGAACCTTCAACTGGAAATGTCTTATTTCTGTGTCTGTGCTTCTAGAGGACAGGACTGCATCTTAATCATTCCTCCCTACCTCAGTGCCCAGCACAGGACCTGGTACATTGGAAGTGCTTAGTGAATTCCAATGGAAGAAGAAAACAATTCTATGATTACCCTTCCCTAGGTGTTAACTGTATGCACCAGGCAGCAAGCAAGGTGCTTCACAGGCATCATGCCGTTTCATTCTCCTAGTAGCACTGGGACTACTCAGCCTACTTAACAAGACCCTCCCACCCAGAGTGGCCCACTGAGGCTCCAATACCTATGCTTCCAGGGGCCTCCAGCTGCAGCCCGCAGCTGGCTGTGAATACTTATCTATGAGTCGTCATGGCTTACACATTAAACACACAAACACTAACAAAGCTGATGAGCAAAATAAAAGATCCATACATAATTTTTGTAATATCAACTACCATCCATAGATACACATCTGTAACCAGCTGTGGGTTGTGGTAGGACACCCCTGGGGCCCCCATCCCTGGTCCCACCTTTTATTCCAACCTAGGGCCTATGACTCTTGCCTTCTACACCTTTGCTTCATTCTTGAACTTGCCTTTCTACCTGGCCCATTCAGGTGGGATCCAGAGTCAGAATCTCTGCCTGTTGTTCTGTTTCACATCTATCCTAGACCACTGACTCTCACCCTCAGCAGCCATCTCTGCAGTCTGCATGCTTAACCTGCTCCACGCCAAGGGACAGCCCAGGCTCCAGACCCCCAGTGCCAACTGCACACTCCAGGTCCTTGAGCAGCTGAGAGGAAAGAGCAAGTTAAAGTAGACTTGATCCTACTTGATCATACTTGATCAACTGTTCAGGTGAAGGCAAGGAAGCTTAATCAAGTTAAAAAAACGTGCCCAAGGTCACATGGCTCAGCTTCCGCCTAATGCTGAGACCCAGATGTAGTTTCTCCCCTTCTGTGGGGGACAAACCCTGTCTTGTTTCAAACAGCTCTTGAAGGTCCACCTATTCGTCTATGTTGCATGTTGGCTATGAGCTCCCTGGGCAGATATTCTTACCCAGCACATCCCCCGTGGTCCAGTCCAGGTCTGGCGCAGATCAGAGCCTTGGGAAAGGTAAGGTAAAGGGATGAATGAGCATCAAGCTCAAGTTCACACCAATCTCCCTCTGGCTTCAGTGGATGTTCTGCCTTTCTTCTACCATTGTTGCCAAAGATACTTAGAACCCTCTTTTCATTTGTTTTGGCACCAAAGAAACAAAGCTATCAAATGCACTTTCTTGTCAATTTTTCTTTGTAATTGATACTAAATTCCCCAGTAAAGAAACACACACCCTTAACATCTTAAGGAAAGCTAGTGATGGTATAGTTGTTTAAACAAAGGAAATGTGAAATTGTGGATAAAGTATAGATCTACATCACCAAGCTTTAAGGCAAAATTTTCGGAAGCTATGAAGAGAAAGTACTTTGGTATTAGACAAAATTGGGTTAAAATCCTGGCTCTGCCTCTTAGAAGCTATGAACCTTGGGAAAGAAACCTGAGAATCATCCTTATCCACTCTAGCCAGTCTTTCAACAAGTCTTGTGAAATTCACTATCTAAATGGTTCTTTAATGTCTGTTTCAATTGTGAGCTAGTGACAATTGGTGGTTAAGCACTTAGGCTCTTCACCTGGACTTGAATTCCAGGCATCTGACTTAGTATGTTGCTTTGAGTAACTAACCTCTCAATGTCTCAGTTTCCTCAACTGTAAAATGGGGACTAAAAACCTTAGGTTGTTAATAAGATTCAGTGAAATAATCCCCAAAAGTGGCAGCATACTTCTTGCCCCAGAGTGGAGCTTTTAAGCATCAGTCTATTATTTCTTATTGATTCCTTTGTTTAGGCCATTATCATCTGCAACTCCATACTACCACACCCCCTCTCGACCTCACCAACCCATGATCATCTTTGCGAGGTCTCCTGCCCAGTTTTTTCCCTCTAACACCTTTTCTCTAGTCCATTTTCTGTACCATAACTAAAAGCATGATTTCTAAGAGGCAGATAAGACTATGTGGTTTCCAGAGAGAAGCCCTGTACTGGTGTCCTATTACAGGGTTGTCCGTATGTACAGCACAAGCTTCCTAGCTTTAACAGGGTCCCTACATATCTCCCAGTGATCCTGAGAGTGAAGTTTTGCACACACACACCCCCATTTTACTGCCTTGGAGTGTTTGAGTAAGTGTTCTGAGGTCTTCCAGTTAGTCACTGGTCTAGCTGGGATTTGTACCCAAGTCTTCTGAGTTCAGAGCCTGGGCTCTGTTCATTGGCCTACACTGCTTACCCCCACCCACTCTGACCATCCACAACTGAAAATAGAGGCAGTGTCTGATAAACAGGAAAGGAATGGCATATCAGGTGAGAAGGAGGTGCTGGAGGGAGAAAGCATGGTGGGCTATAGGGCTGGAGGTCCAGGGCATGCTTCCTGGAGGATTTGGGGTTCTAAGGGTCTGGAGGAACAGGGGAGAAATGATGACACTGGAAAGAAAACTGAAGTGATTTCAGAATGGGGTGGCGAAGTGAGGTTCAAGACTGAGGGGACACAGCGCTGTGGGTGAAACTTTCTTCTTCCCCAGCACTGGCAAAATCACTGGAAGCTCAGAGGTTCTCTTCCAGATTTCAGTTGCTGTTTAGAGTGAATGGAAGAACCATGTTAAGTTTCAAGGCCTGTCAGATCCTCTTTAATGGACAGAGATTAACAAACTCTGGTTAGAGAGGGGAGAAGAGTCGCTCCCTCTTGAATTCCTCCTCACACAGTCTTATTAGTAGCGGTGCCCGGGATGTAGGGAAGCTACCCAAATATCCATCCAGTGGCTCAGCACATCTTCCCAGATGCTTACAGCACTCCAGATCCCATGCTGAAGATGCAGAAAGCAGAGGTTGTTCTTGGACTCAAAGTACTCATGATTTAGTGGGCAGAATATCTCCTATACAATGACAATGCTTTGTGAAAAGTTCTCTGGGGTCTAGGGTAGAAGTGCTTGGGGAAGTTTTCTTAGGAATGATAGCTAAGCAAAGTTTTGACAGACTACTTTTCACCTACGTTCATTTCAAAAGGCAGGTTTGGGTTATTGCTTTTTGTTATTGTGACCATAGAACACTGTGCTCTTGCTTATTATTGTGGAGTGGTTAGACCAAAGCATGTCGGGTGGAATAGCGGTACGGTAGACTCCCTGGTTTCTGGAATTTAAAATGTAATTTCACATCCTCAAGGATATTTCCTCAACTCTAGACCAGGGATAACACCATTACTTCCCAGATTTATATTTGAAGAGCCTGGTGGATAGTCTGCAGGTGGCCCTAAAGGAGGAGCATAGTCTCTGGGGCTCTAACTATGGCCCCAGTGAGGTGCTGCACCAGGGCAGAGGCTTGGGATGCAGACAACTCTGCCATTTACCAACTATGAGACTCTGCAAAAGCTACTTAATCATATTGGGCCGCAGTTGTTTCCTTTGTTCAACAGGGACAATATTACGTTGCCTAGCCACGAAATGGTACTTCCCGTGTCTTCCATCCCTGTGTGGTTTGGCCCCTTCTTTCCGCCTATTTCCATATCTGTAAACAGGACAGGATGGTAAGGCTCTGTGCAGAGAAAGAATAAGAGAATATTCTCTAAGGGCTATTTAGCTTTGACATCCCATGCATAAAACAACAGCCAGATTGGACTGTTGCTTAATTCTATCCAAACTGCCAGATAGGCATTTGAATAAGTAATCTAATATATACATTTTTATTCTATTCAATATTCAGGTCGTCTCCTGGTTGGAATGAGTATTCAGAATGATGATTGCTTGGAAACATACCATTCCAAATACGAATGAGAATATTTTCGCGATATTCAGTTCAGCAAGGATGGGAAGGTATGAGATTAGGTTTTGCAAATAATCACATCTTTCACATCTTGGACGCCTTATACACATACTTACTACACGCCTTCCTTCATAACCTTGGAAATGCAAATCCCTAGACTCTCAGAGACCTGAACACACCTCCCGTGCTAAGTCAGTTCTCATGTGAAGACGGCAGAACTGGGCAAAAAGATTTGACCTCTTACCTGGTCTTTGAGGCCCTGCTACAACATCCTCCTCATCCAGCAAGCACTGGGCTGGGTCCCTCACACTGCAGCAGGGTCAGAGAGCTCACATCACTTTCAAAGGAGCTGATGCCACTGACGGGTGGCTCTGAGTTGGGGAAATAGCCACTCACCTGAACAATCTCCCTGCTACTTGTGTTCCTGCAATGATGCTTTTTCTGCCTTCTATTTTTTCTGCCCCAACATATTCCTGTAGGAACAGAAGGCAGTGACCCTATCCCTTCCAAGTCAGCCTTTTTCCTGAGCTGAAACTCCACTCTCTTCAAATATGAGCCTGCTCTTTGTTCTAGCACAGGGCTCTAGCGGGATCTGCCTGGGGGACAGAGCAACAGGGACCTCAGGATGCCCTGGTTAATTCCTTTTCCTCAGGCATCCTTTTTCAGGAGGAGAGAAGGAAATTTTTAAAGTAAAAGAAGGAAAGCAACTGATTCTGAGGAAGTCTGCCAGTGCTTTGCAGCAGAGACCACCGTGGGGAACGGAGACATTTGGATTGCAGCAGTTGCAGCAGGATGAACAGAGAGAGTTACCATATGAACTATTCCCAACCAACGTCGCACTGCTTCAGAGGGATGTTTCTGCACATACGCGTGCATGTTTGTGTGTGAAACTGTGCGTGTAATGTCAGTGCTTATAAAAGAGCATCTACTCTTGTATACTCAGCAATGCCAAGGTTCTTCACTTGGCCAGTGTCAGGCCTTCAAAATTCTTTTAGATATTACCTCCACTAGGAAGCATTCCCTGATGTGCTGCCCTCTTCATTTTTTTTTTCCTTCAGTTTTTGGCTGGGGCTGGGTTTGAACCCACCACCTTCAGCATAGTGGACCAGTGCCCTACCCTTTAAGCCATAGGCGCCGCCCCACCCTCTTCATGTTAAGCAACTCAGCACACCCAGGGAAATTTCTGTGCTTTCTTCTTTGTTGTTCGTTTCCTTATCTGTTTTCCCCATCAGACTGTGGCACCTTCTGCGGGTCTTGACTATAACTGATTCTCCTCTGCCCCCCCATGCCTGGCCCATGCATGGGAACTCTGTACATGTGCGTTACATGAATGCGTTTGAAGAAAGGTGTCTCAGTCCATTCCAAGGTATTAGCATTAACCCTGCTGCTGTGATCCTTTTCCCCCACCTTCAAAAGGCTGAGGTGATACAGATTAAGTAGAGGACAAGGCTCAGGAAGATGGTGTCGTCTGTAGGGGGATAACTCAGATGAGCCAGTGGCATCTGTGCTTCTGAAACTGCATGAACCTCCCTGTGAGAGGTGAACGTTGGGCTGGATAGTGCTGGGTTTCTCCGTCCCCAGTCTGCTTGGGGCTGACCATCTTACTGAGTGATCTGCTATCCTCCCTTGCCTGGCCTCTCAGGAGCAGCTGGTCCTATAGAGCTGACACTCACATTTTCCTTCTTTCCAGCCAAGTCACAGCTTTTGGATGTTCCCTGTGCAGATGTACAGGATTCTTGCATGCATCTGCATATCAGAGGGGCAGGGGAAGCTGCTTGGCAAGAGGCCTTGGCTCAGCAGGAGTGTTCCATTGGCAACCCCTAAGTTGTGAAAGGATCTTTCTCTGCACTGATCTTGGCTAAGGAATGCACCCAGAGACTGGGCTGGGCAGGGGTGCTGTGGGCAGATGAAACTGTGACCTATTAGTCTTCCCTGGAGACTGAGAAAACCAGTGGACAAGTCTTGGGGGCAGAGAACTGATGTCTAAGGCAAGGACACAAAGGGAAGAAAATGAAAATGCAGTCATCCACCTATTCATTTAGGGCAGCCCACAGCCCGATTCGCAGAGATTCTGCTGTGTGCTAAGCAGGTAAGAGTCATTCACTATGAGTGAGGACCTGCTTTCTGTCTGAGATCTGCCACTTTCAAGGTCTGGGAGCTTGGGCAAATCCTTATAGGTTTCCACATTTGTAAAGTGGAATGATAATGATACCTGCTACATAGGGTTGAGGGGAGGATTAAATGAGATAAACCCTACAAGACACTTAGCAGAGCATGGGAAAAATGTTTAGTAAACCCAAATTCTTTTTGAGCATTTTATTTACTATACATTTATTCTATGTTAGGTAGCATGAAAGTCACCTTAAAGGTTTGGTTGTATTTATTTCCCACAATCAACCTCCAAGATAGGTATTATTGCCCTTGCTTTGAAGTCAACTAAACTGAGATACAGCAATGTTAAAATGTTTCCCCAGGCCACACGGTGTACAGAGAGGCTGTCAGATCTAACTTTCAGGACTGTGATGCTTCAGATATAAATGTCACTCATTAGGTCAGGTCAAAGTTGGAGAGTTCCAAGGGAAAGGAGGCCTAAGCTCCTTTCTTAGGAAAGGAAGGAAAGGGAAGGAGGGAAAGAGAAAACCAAATTCTTAGCCAGAGAGGCTGAGATCACAGCTGGAAGGATGTGTTGGGTGTTAGCAGATCTAATGTGTATAGCATGGAGTGAAAAGAGAGAGGAAGGCTGGTAATTAGGAAGGGCAGGAGCATGACAGCACAGGCTCCCAGGGAGAGGCCCCAGCCAGAGAGTCAGCACGAAGGCTAAGATGCTATGAATGTGCCAGAGCTGGCTGGCCTGGGGTGGCTATTTTCCCTCCCTGGACTTGTAGGACAGGGAAATAATACTAGACAACAAGGGCGAGGGAAGGGCAAAGTGAAGGGAGGCATGGAAATCTCTTTTACATCGTCTGGAGCATGAACAGTGCCTCAGAAATACATGTAGAGATAAATATTCTGACTCAAGTTTTTGGATTATAGAAAGAGAAACAGAGGTTATGGTAGTCATCCTCTTTAGAAGTGGGGTCCTAGCTTACGCCTAGTGTTCCTTGCAGGAATTCATTCATGTGAAGACTCTTGAAGGATGAAATTAGCACAGAAGTTACATGCACTGGCCCTACTCTAGAGAAGGAGAAAGGTGGCAGTGGGTGTCTGACCTTGAGATTAGTTTCCTGGAACAGTTCTATGGGTCCGTGTTTAAGTCCCAGGAAGAGGCTGCAAGTAGAAACTATTTCCAAAAGGAGCACAGAGATGTGACTGTAGAGTGAGAGGATGAAGAGTTGTCTGATTTTGAGATGGAGAAGAGTGTGACTTTGGCTGCTGTATTAGTTCTTGTTCCAGCAGCTTGATAGCACACGTAGGCAGTGCCCTTGGTTAGATGACCGGATTTCTCCTGGTGGACAGTGGGAACCCCGACTGGGGCAGGGCATTCTCTCAAAAGCAGGAAGTAGGGAACCTCACAGGATAAGACACATGGTCAACAGCATGTGGAAGTGTATGGCGTCCTTTGTGAGTTCACAGACAGCGGCACTGGGAGAATCTAGAAATAACCAAGTAAGACCATGAAAAAGACTAGAGTCCTGCATTAGCAGGTAGGGGGATGGGGCGGAAAATCACACATGATTACTGCAAATGGGGCCCATTTGTGCCTATAGGCTGAGTAGTCTGAGAAAGACCAGTTATATACTCTCGGCTTATACTCCAAACCACTGCCAGGGGTCTGAGGTAACTTCTGAAGGCAGGCTTACAGTTCTCTCACATGTTCCTTCCCTTACCTCTGATACCCTGTTGGTCAGTAAGTTCTCTTGTTTCATCTTCTTAAATATTTCTCACTTCTTCCCTAATTCTCCAGCCTTCTTCTGGGTATGTGAGGAATAAGGTCAGTTCTCCAGAGATTGAGGGTGGTTCAATGGCTAATGTCCATTATTATATTAAAATGCAGGAAATCTTAGGAGCTATATAACATAGACTTTCCCTTAAGGATTTTATGGTTTGATTTTCAACAACACATCTTAAGATTCCTCAAAACTCTGTCAAAGAATGAATGAATTCACTGGCTCACTTATTCATTTAACTAGTTAGCAATCATTTCCTGAGAACTCTGCTTATCTTGAGGCTGACCCCTGGGGAAACAGGGCCCCTGCGCTTGAGGTGCTTATGGTAGCGAGGCAAGTTCACAGTGGAAGGTTGTGCACTAAGTAGCCTCCACTATTGACAGTTGGCAAGTTGAAAGGGCAATGCAGATAATTTCTGGAAAAGCCATCCCTTCGGCCATTTGGCAGATGATTTCTTTTCCCATCTTCTTCCCTGGGTGTCGTGCCAGACTGATGCGGTCAAGGGAGGGGGTCCACTCCAGGGTCTCATTCTAGAGGCAGTGTGGAGTAAGGAAAGAGCATGGGCCTTGGTGTGGATAGCCTTGGGCTTCAATCTCAGTTTTATCATGTGACTTCATTAATTTCTTCCTGTGTAAAAAGGGAATAATTTATGCAAAGTGTATGGTATAGTTCTGGGCATATGGTAAGTACTCAGTTAATGAAAGCTACTTTTATTCACAATTTTAGCTTTGGCAAAATTTATTCAAGTTAAACAAATAACTGAACTTTACTGTGAGGAGCTACTGAAATGTTGGCATTTATCTGTACCAACGGTCTAGCCCAGCCTATTCTGATAACACCAAGAGCAGAGATGTGGCCTTCCCATGGTCACTCATCTGAGGTAGCACCTTCAGAGCTGCTTGCTTAGTTAATTATATTTGTTTCTTTTTAAAATTCCAAGTCTTTAATTTGACCTTTGGGAGAAGCTGGCTGGTAAAAGGCCCACATTTTCCCACATGCTGACTGTCTGCTGTGCTCGAGGCCAGTCCCTACATATGGAGTGGGACAACAATACTTGTAGCTGACATTGTGTGGAGACCTCTCTCTTCCGCCTCCTTACTCCCAGCCCGAGTTCTTTGGAAAGCATCAAGAATAAATAGGAGCACACATGTGGCAGGAGCATTCCTCTCTCTGGCTTTGTCCCCAACAGATGGGGCACAATAGGTGATCTTTCCAAGCTCTGATCCTTAGCAGAAAATTTGGGGGGGTGGGGTGGGGTGGAATTCTAGATGGAGAAAATCTCAAGTTCTTTAGCTCAAACTCACATGTGCCATGGAGTCTGAGAGCTGGCGACGGGGGGGGGGGGGGGGGGAAAAATATTTAAAAAAAGCAATTGCCACAACAGGCCGATAAAAATAAAAAAAAAGAGGACCACATATTAAGGCCGCCGGAATTCCAGTTTGGTGC
>CAUYQV010136892.1:0-15208 GCA_963574575.1 Galagoides demidoff | reverse complement strand
CTCAAATGAAACTCAGCTGGATACGGGATCCTGGGCTGGAAGTTGTTTTGTTTTAGGAGATTGAAGGTTGATGACCATCCTCTTCTGGCTTGAAACGTTTTGACTGAGAGATGTGCAGTCATTCTGATAGTTCTCTCTTTGTAGGTGATGCTTTTCTTATGTCTGGCTGCTTGCAGAATTTTCTCCTTTGTTTTAATGTTGGCAAAATTAATCACAATGTATCTAGGAGATGCTTTATTTGGACTGAGTCTTCTGGATATATACCTAGTAGAGGAATTATAGGATCAAATGGCAGATTTAGTTTTAGTTCTCTAAGTGTTCTCCAGATGTCTTTCCAAAAGGAACATATTAGTTTGCAATTCCACCAGGAGTGTAGAAGTGTTTCCTTTTCTCCACAACCAGAGCTGGAAAATATTCTTCTTAGCAAGGTATCTCAAGAATGGAAGAAAAAGTGTCCAATGTACTCAGCCCCAATATGAAAAGTGTCCAATGTACTCAGTCCCCAATTTTAGCCCAAGAATATGGGGACAGGGGAGAGGGAGTGGAGAGGAGGGGGGAGGATGGGTGGAAGTAGGGTGATTGGTGGGATCATGCCTATGGTTCATCCTATAAAGGGGTACATGTGAATCTCTCTAAATGCAGAATATAAATGTCTTAGCACAATAACTAAGAAAACGACATTAAGGCTATGTTAACCAGTTGGATGAAGGTATTTCAAATTGTGTATGGAAACAGCACACTGTATCCCATGATAGTATTAATGTACATAGCTATGATTTAATAAAAAAGAATTTAAATCAATGGGTATAGTGACACATTACAAGATCTATTTATAAGGTTAATTTATAACCAATATTGTTCATTTTTGTCTTTTCAGTGCTGGCAAAAAAAAAAAATAAATTCTAGTGGGCATACAACATTTCTATCTTTGTTACCTTAATAAACCCTGGGCCCTCACCTGGTAAATGTCTGCATGGATTCACAGAGTTGACTTTGGGTGTATTGGAGACTAATGAAAGTGTTTTCTGTAAATTTTCTCATAAAAATTAGCTTAGGACGTTTGTACAGTGTCCTACACAAAAATGTATGCTGTAGTTATTTTTTTTATTTCATACAATCTCAGTTATTGCTAAAAATTCCTCCCATTCTTTTCTCACTTTATTCTTCATCTTCAGTGTCTGTCCCTGAGCTAATGGGTTCAGGACATAATATCTACAGTTGGGATACCCTATGGCCACCCACATCCTGTTATTTGTTTAGCTCCACTGCTTCCCTGCCCTCCTTCAATATCTTGCTTGCTGTTACCCTCAGCCTGCACGAGGCTATAAGCTGAGGGCGGTGGAGACTGATAGGAAAAAGCCTCACTATTATTCAGTGTAACCTTGAGGTGGATAACCTAACACAAAGCCTATTCCACTGCAAAGACGTGTCTTTCTTTGCACTAACACAAGTTTTTTTATTAAATAGAATCTCTTCTAGCTTGAGTTACATTACCAAAGGCCCATTTCAACTAACCTAGCTAAATACATGCCAAGCTTGGAAGAAAAAAAATCACCCTCCAACAGAAAGAGAACATGCTTTAAAGGATTTTAGATAAAAGATTTATGAATTCTCCCATACAATTTATAACATAGTTTCAATGGGAAAAATGCAACCACAGTTCAAAACAATTGATTTATATACAAACTTTTGAAATTTAAGCCTGTAAAATGCCTGTAGCTCTAACTGAATCTTTATCCTTGCTCTGAAAAACTGTATCCTTGACTAGATTCTGTTGATGAAAGAGGTAAAATGTTTAGGCAGGGGATACTGCAGAGTTCTATCAGTGAAATGAAGGGAGAGATATGGCGAATAATAAGGCAAACTTTACAAAAGCAGTAAATATGTTTAGTTGAGTGATATAGATCTCATAGTTCTAGAGACCCATTCCATAAATCAAGTCAGAAATTGAACTGGTTTTTTTAGTACAAATAAATCATGGGTTGAAGGGTTAATATTCGCTGCTGTAAGACCCTTATTTTTGAAATACCATGTAAGTAGAAAAATGCTATTCTAGTTCTGTTTTTATGTTCTTGCTCTTATTAAATTGGCAGATAGATGGACAAACAAATAGCAACATGGCTTCTTTGAGACAGCTGTGCTTTAACTCTTCTCCAGGTCATTCTCAGGACTTTGCTGTAACTCACTCCTAAGGTCCCCCCCAAAGAAAAACCCTTACAAATCCAGTTTTGTGAAACCAAAGCCTGATATGTAATTTTTTACAGAAGCTTTTATAAAAAGTTGAGGGCAATATTGCTGCACACATCCCATAGTTAAATGGGACACCAATTCTTTTTAACCAATTAGATCCCCTTTTCTTCTTTTCCTCTGTAACCTGACAGCTCTTTCTCAGTCCCTTTTAACTTTCTTCTCCAACTATATATGACATTGCCAGCCCCATAGTTCCCATTTGCTTCACTCCTCACACCGGCACTATAACCACTATACTGCATTTCCATCCAAGTTGAGAAATATATATTCTTAAGTGTCTTCAAATTGCAATGTTACATATTACTTTGCTTAGCAAAATAAAAGACCACCCTTGCATGGAATCTATTTGCCATATAAGGCATTGTGCAATGTAAATAATATTTCTTGTTAAAATTTAAGTAAAACTCGTATGGAAGGACTGGAACACAACAATAATTCTGGCCAGACAAGGTAGTTTTAGATAGACACAGTTTAAGATGGGAAGCTCCTGCTATTGGGACACAAAAGATCTCAGAAATAACCTGCCTGATGCTGCCTTCCAATTGCACCAGGAAGAGAAAAATCACTAGAATTCTTTTAAAGTCTTATTGTGAACAGCTTAATGATCCAAATTCTAAGACAAATGCTAATATTGTAAAGCACACACAGATAAGGGTTATTAAGCCCTATTTTGATTTAAAAAAATAACCTCAGCAAAAGATGACCTTCTGTTTTAAACTCTTGGTTATATTAAGGATATAAAAATGTAATCATTAAGCTGCTTCAAAATGAGAAATTGCACACATACTGTGACCAATGATAATCATCACAACCTCATCTATGTTTAAGAAACCATCTCAATATTCCAGCAATTCTTCAGATTGTACGGACTGATCTTCCACGTTATGTTTGTTCATGCTTTTCTTTTTCCTGTATTTTCACTTATAATTAGGAAAATAGAGTTTATGTCACCATATGGATCCAATTTTGCTACCAATTTTTACTTATATTGAGGAAAGTGGTGCATTTGAAATGCCATGGGTTTATGTTTGAGGTAAATAAACTTTGTTGATAAAATTACTTCCCGTTTTGGGTTTCAGAGAGATTCAGCATGTTCAGGCCTCAGAGAAGAAGGGCAACCCAGTGCTTAAGTCTTAATTGGGCCTCCAGTGTCTTTAAGCCTAAACTAGAAGCTATATTTGTCCTCCCCTGACAGTCATGGGGCTTCCAGCCCAGAATGGAAGAAGGGAAATAGCTAGAAAAATACTAGTAAACAGAAGTTAAAAAGTGAATTTTGATTCTCCCTCCTTTTAATACAGACTGGGCTAGTCAACTATTGGGCCTTATGTTAATAAATACTTCCCAAGAGAAGTGGTTTGCCTCCAACTATGAAATTGGTTGATGTTCTTAAAGTCCTGGAAGAACCTTTTCTAGAATTTTATCTGGGAATGAGGGGAGATATTAAGAAGGGGGAATTTTCAAAGAAAACATCTTTCTTGATTCTCATTTCCAAGTATGGGGTAGTCTGAACATGTAACAAGGAATTATAAGTAAACGCGTGATCTGCCCATTCCATTACAGACTATGGATGTGTTCAGGAAAAGGGATACAGATTCTGAAAAAGAATCTGTAGACAATGTGAAAAGTGTTGATTCAAAGCTACTTTGTGTTCCAAGTTATAGTAGTATTAGCGCCATATCCACCATATCCAGGGGACGACTCTCCTTCCTCATCCTTCCTTCTCAATGTCTGAAACTATAGGAATAGATATTTATTTAGGAGCCTAGTAAAATATTGTGTGTTTCATAAAAGTGAACATAAAACATTAAAGTTTCAGCTCATGGAAGTTTTTCTGTGAAGGAGAGCTATGCTAATATGGTACATGTTGATAGTTTTCTTATGATTTTTCATGGTGCAAAGGTGATAAAACAAAAATTTCTTAAAGTATAAAGTCACAATTTTCTCTCATTTCCCTGCTACCCTCACCCACTGTACCATTTCCTTCACATTCTCTCCAAAGAAAATCATTTGATGTTGACTGCCCAGCCTCCATCCCTCTTCCCTGAACTCCCAAATGGAGAAAGAACAAAAGCCACAAGTAATCCAAGGAAAAGAAGAACTTCACCCCAATAGGTACTGCAGGGCATGGTAAAAGGATGTGTTGGGGCATTTTATGAATGGATACAGTGACAAGAGAGACTTTATAGGAGAAGTTGGCTGGAGTAGAATACTACTAAAAGAATGTTCTAGGCTATGGGAGACGAAGACTTCTGTGAAGTAGGAATGTTAGAGACAAGAGGAATAAAGAGTTTAAGAATTGTCATAGAGCATCTATATGAAAACCCTCTAAATGTTTTCAAGAAAGAAGTTTGGAGAACACTCAGGGATCTAAAAATTGACCTGCTGTTGGATCCTGTAATTCCTCTACTAGGAGTATATCCAAAAGATGAAAAATCACTTTGCAAAAAAGATATTTGCCCCAGATTATTAATTCCAGTTCAATTTGCAATAGCCAAGTCATGGAAGAAGCCCAAGTGCCCATTGACCCATGAACGGATTAATAAACTGTGGTATATGTATACCAGGGAATACTATGCAGCCTAAAAAAAGATGGAGATTTTACCTTTTTTATGTTTGTTTACATGGAGAGACCTGGAAAATATTCTCCTGAGTAACATATATCAAGAATAGAGGAAAAAGTATCCAATGTACGCAGTACTTCTATGAAACCAACTTATATTTACTCACACTTTCTTATAAAAGATAGAACACAGCTATAGCCCAGGATGAAGGAGAAAAATGGAGTGGGAAGAGAGGGCAAGAGGGGAGTTTTGATAGAGGGAGGGTAAATGGTGGGATCATACCTATGGAGCATATTGCAAAGGTACAAGTCAAATCTATCAAGTGTAGAACATGTCTATCTATCAAGTGTAGAATATGTCTTAACACAATAATCAAGTAAATGAGGTGAAAGCTATATTAATTAGTTTGATGTAAGCACGTCAAATTGTATTAAAAAATAAACACATTGTACCCACATGAATAAATATATGCATGAGCTATGTGTCTATGACTTAATAAAAAAAAATGTTTTCAAGAGATATGAACAAAGATTGAGATTTATTTGGGGACTACTGGCTTCTTTAAGTGCAATACAGCTCTGCTCTATTCATGTTAAACTTGGCTTTATAAGCATAACCCAGAGATAAACTGAGAATACTCTATGTACATGTGTAAGCTTCTCTTTCTCTTAAGTTGCTGAAGTTTCATGAGGGTGAGTTAAGCATCTTGGTTTAAACTGCTCGGTGCAAGGACTGAGTAAAATGTGCAGAGTCATGCACATTAACCTATAGTTTAGAGCCATTTTCTGTCGTATGTTAAAATTGCAAATTTTTCTTTTTCATTAAGACTTCAAATAATTTATGTTTCTTTTTATTAGCAGAAAAATTGCTGGAAAGAAAGAAGTTTATGAGATCATGTAAAGGGATTAAAACTGACTGATTAAAAGAGTCATGTAAAGCTAGACATACAGAAATGTATAATTATGTTCAATCTTCCAAGCAGTGGGTGAGGATCAATAAGTAACAATCCCTTTGCCCTTCCCCAGACTAGAAACATGTAGAGAAGGAACAGGAATTAGGTATGTAGAGTTCTTTTTAAATGCCATTTTTATTGCTTATGGAGTTTTGGGGGGGATGCAGCTGAGTGTCAGGACCCACAGGACTTGTGAGCACTTTCTTTTCTCTTACTCCTAGGCCAGTCTTGGCACCCAAAGGAAAAGTTGTGCTAGAGACGAGATGCACTTTACTCCAAATTTTTGCTTCATATTGGAAATGAGAGAGGAGAGGAGATGGACTCCCCATCACACAGAGATCTTACTATGTCATCATCCCCCAGCTGAGACATATTACTCCATGTCACTTGCTGACCAGACACGTCACTCTGCCTTCTTGGGGAGGAGTGACTCAGGAGCAGAAGAAGATGCCAAATGTATTTATCTAGGGATGTCTCATTGCCTAGATTCCAGAAGGCTGTATGTGTGAGAGTGTGCATTTTTCTATGCATTCAGAATTAATTTTTTCTTACTTGTTACCAGGACACCTACAGGCCTATTCTTTTCTTTTGGGGTAATACGATAGTGTCGGAAAATTTAAATTCAACAAACCGTTGGTAAGGGAGTATATACTATGAGAGAAAGGAAAAAGTGGACTTTTTATTAATTAAAATATTAAAATTTGGGTACTTGCACTTTATTTTTAAATTTCAGGTTAATATGAGGGTACAAATGTTTAGCTTACTTTGTTTTCATTTCTAAGGTACAGTTCAAGTAATAGTTGAGAACTTCACCCGGGGACATGCTGAACACCCTTATATTGTCTACATTAGTGGAGATACTAGCACATTTTTAAATAAAATAAAGCATTTGAATTTTAAACAAGGGTAAAGGCTGGGGAGCCTGTGGTCTCACGGCCATATATGGCCCTCCAGGTCCCCAAGTGCAGTCTCTCAAGTGAATCCGAACTTCACAGAACAAATTCTAAATCCCAAATCACTTTAGGATTTGTTCTGTAAAATTTGAATTTAGTCCAAAGGCCTCACTCAAAGATCCTGAAGGCCACATGTGGCCCCAAGACAGCAGGTTCCCGACTCCCTTGAGACAGGTGTGTGGAATCTGCACTTAATGGTGCCTTTGTGCGGTTCAAAGGCACACAGCAGATAGACAATTATCCTCTGGCCATAGGACAGCATGAACCAAACCACAACTTTATGTGACCTATAGTCACAGGATAAAATTAGTCTTATTACTCCTGAAGAGCTAAGCTCTGTTTCTCTTATATCAGATAACAAATCTCATTTATAAATCATGATTGGAAAATACAAAACATGAATTAAGATATAAGGCAAACTATGTACTTTTATAGTAAAGCAAGAGAAAGTAAGGATATGGCAACAGGAGTTTGGGTTAGACTACAATGTTGGTCTGGTCCCAGCTTACACTTGAACACTACTTTTCATTCATATTGAGAAAATGTGTACAAATCTGCAAGGCTCTGGTTTATGCACATATGATTTTAATTAAGTTTCAGGACTACTTAGCTACATAGTCATCAGTTTGTGCAGATTGGCTGAAGTGCTGCACATTCCACCAGGAAATCCTTTAACTAGATTAGAAACCCCTGGGTCTGCACATTGAAAATTATTTTCCAGGAAGAATCTACAGTAATTAGTGATTAGTAGAGTTTCTGGACCAACTGTTTCACAGTCTGAGATAGTTAATCCATAATGCATTAATTGTATTAGACTATAGAGGTAAGAAGTAAAAAGTCTTCTAAGTGGGAAAATTACTGAGCTATTCTAGTTCATTGCAAAAAAATGGTGTCAATGATTAACTGTCTCTAAAGCATAATACAGACAAATGAGCTCCTATGTTTGAGTCAATGAATCATGGATAAATACTATTGACTGTGAATTTTCACAAAACAGGTGCATGGATCTTTTTGATGTATTTAGAAGAGCTTGAGATTTATGATTATCTTGAAAATAAATGTGTAAAGGGTAAAAATACAAAGAAAAGACCTATAACATTTTCTATGTATTAGATTATCTGTCAGTTACCAGAGACCTAAAGAACTCTTCCAGATTTTAATTGGCCATGCAAAGTATGACATCACATACCCCTGAATTTCTGTCCTTTTTAAAAGTCTGGGATCCTAGAAACAAATGTTAATGCAATATGTTCTAGTATTCTGACACTGATTACACATTATCCCAATTGCTATAATACTTTTCAGTTTTTAGTAATAGAACCTTAGAGATTGTCAGTATCTATTCTATACTATGTAAGAATATTTAATCAATATTACTAATATTGCCCCTTTCACAGAAGTCAACATGGTTCCACATATATTCAAGTTGCTCAGTAGATATTCCTAGAATAGAGTCATCTAATCCAGACAGAGTCAGCTGAGGGAATGGGTACATCCCACTAATGACCTCTTTTCTAAAGTACATAATATCTTTATCCCATTCCCAAAGACAGTCAATACCACTTCTCTCTCTGCTTCTGAAAATCTCTAAATTTTAGGAAAATCTCTGAAATTTTTCTCAGATCTGCTAAAGAAGATAAAAAGTTGCAAATCACTGATATCTGGTGAACCCTATCAATTACAAAGAAGGAAAGGTGTTTAGGATAGGAATATTAGGTAACTTAGGTGAAAATCATAGAACTTATACTAGTCTCAAAATCATATCCTAGTCATGTGCATATCAAAATGTGTTAAAGTGTTTGAGAAGTGACATCTGGGAATAGAAAGAACCCTGAAACTTTGAATTCTAGGCAAACAATGGTGGCTGGATTTATCCTCTTACCCCAAACAACTAACAATTCAGACCAAATACATAAAACACCCTTAGTTGGATACACATGATCAGATGTCAGGTGGCACAGAACAGTGATCAATGAAAGAGGAAGGAAAAATAGGTGAGCCATGTAATTTTCCTGGCATCCTACAGAGAATTTCTGGACTAAAGCCCAGGGAGGGCCAAGCCAAGTAGATCCTAGCAAACTCACTGACTGGAAAAGTTGGGGATGGGAATCTGGGGAATCCCATGTGAGTAGAGTTAACAGAGCAAAGTACCAGAGAGGACAAAGTCTGCACAGAGAAAGATCTCTGAAGGTCTGCTAAGGGTCCTGAGTATCAACCAGCAGATGTTTATGAGGAAACTACCCAAAGATGAAGAAAAAGCTACTCAAAAGGATGAATATTAGTAATGTCCCAAGGTCACACTGGACTGGGATTGATTTATGGTCTTAGCCAGAGTAGAAAACGTCATAATTCATGGGGCATTGGAGAGAGTACAGAGAGGGTATTGCCTTAGTAGTAGGCAAAATTAGCTCTGGACTAAGTATTTCCCAGGTCCCATCTAACAAAATTTAAAAGGAAGCCTTTATAAAATTGATTTGTTCCCTAGAACCTTAATGTTGTTGTAGCAAAAGCTTAAGGCTATTCAAAGAAACACAAAAATATCTGATATCCCCAAATCATAAAGACTGGCATCCCATAGAAAATTATCAGGCTACAAAAGAAGCAGAAAAATACAACTCACAATGAAGGAAAAAAATCAATCAATAGAAACAGATCAAGTGATGTAGATTGCATATTTGTCCCCACAAACCTCATGTTGAAATCTGATACCCAGTGTTGGAGGTAGGACCTGGGGGAGGCATTTGGGTCATAGGGGCAACTTCCTCATGAAAGGCTGGGTGCCAGACTGTTGAAAAGAGGCTTGTACCTCTCTCCCTCCCTCCCTTCCTGTCACTTTCTTTCGGATTAGATGGCTTTTTCTTCTTCTGACCTTGCACATCAGACTCCAGATTCTTGGCCTTTTGACTCTAGCTAGCACTTGTAACAGCACCTCCCAAGGGCTCTCAAGCCTTTGGCCCCAGATTGGGGGCATGCTGTTAGCTTCCCTGGTTTGGGGCTTTGGATTTGGACTGAGCTATGCTAGTGGTTTTTCTTATTCCCCAGCTTCCTGCTGGTGGCCTACTATAACTTCACCTTTGTAATTGTATGACCTAATTCTGTCTAATAATTCCTATAGGTATCCTATTGTTGCATAACTCTGGAGAACCCTGACTACTATGCTAAGAATAGACACACATGGTAGAATTAGAGAACAAGGGCATTGAAATAGTTACTAAGTATATTCCATACTTTACTCGAAAGTAAAGATCAAGTAAAGATCGAGCATGTCAAGTAGTAACATGAATGATACAAAAGAGACCTCAATTGAAAAACCTAGAGATGAAAAATACACTTGATGGAGTTAACAGCAGAAAATCTCTGAGGATAAAACAGTGAACTTGAAGAAATATTAAATACAGATGAACAGGGATGAGAATGACAACAGGCTCTTTACTAGCAATGATGGATGCTAGGGGAAAAAAGGAACAACTTTAAAGTATTGAAAGAAAGGAAATTCTACAATCAGTGAAATGACCTTTATAAGGCAGGAAAAGATAAATATCTTTTCAGATGTACTAATGCTGAAATATTTCAGAAAGTTAAAAAGAAGTCCTTCTCAGCAGAAGGAGAATATTACTAGAAGAAAATCTAAATACCCACAAAGGAATGGAAAACACGAGAAATGGTAGATAAATATGTTCTTGTAAAGAGATGTTTTTATTTTTAAATCTCTTTAATAGTTGACTGAAACAAAAATTATAACCGTGTATTGTGGGCTTTAGATATGTGCAGAATTAAAATGTTAAAAAGCAAAAGCCCAAAGGCTAGGAATAGGAAATAAGTGCTTACCGTGCTAAGTCTCCCATACTATACACAATGTGGGATTATATTGCTTGAAGGCAGACTACAGTAAGTTAACGATAAGCTCTGTAAACCCTAAATCAACTGCTCTAATGACTCAACTAGAAGGTAATAAACAAAAGAGATAAAATGGAATCATAAAACAAATGCCCAAATTCAATAGAAGGCAGAAAAAGACGGCAAAGAAAATAATTAACTGATGGTACAAATAGAAAATAAGCAGGAGGATGGTACATTTAATCCTAACCATGCCATAAATCACATTAAATGTAAATCAAATAAGTGCCCCAAGTAAAAGGCAGCAGTGGTCAGACTTGATCAAAAAGCAAGACTGAATTGTGTCCTGCCTACGAAAATGTCCACCTTATATATAAAGACATAGTAGGTTAAATGTGAACAAATAGAAAAAAAAACATGTAAATACTAATCAAAAGAATGCTGAAATGGATATATTAATAGTAGACAAAGCAAATTTTAGAGCAGAGGATACAGCCCGGGTCATTTCATAATGATGAGAGGATCAATTCACAAGAGGAAATGAAAATACTAAATGTTTATGCAAAGCATCCCAAACTGATAGAATTGCAAGAAATACACAAATCCAAACTTTTTTTTATCACTTTTTTTTATCAATAATTGGTAGGATAAATAATAGAAAATCATTAAGGTTATAGAAGACATGAAGATTACTATGAACCCATTGGATCTAATTCACATTTGTAGAACACTCCAACCAATAACAGTAGAATGTAAATTCTTTCCAGTGCACATGAAACATTTCACAAGGTAGACTATATCTGGAACTATAAATGATAAATAAATTTAAAACAATCCAAATGATAGAAAGTATGTTTATTATGCCAATAAAATTAAAATAGAAAGCAGCAACAAATGTGTAAATTGCAAATATTTAAAAACTAAATAATACATTTCTGAGTAATCATTGGTCAACAAAAGAATTCAAAAAGAAATTAGAAAATATTTGAAATAAAGATAAAAACATGACATATTAAAATTTGTGGAATACAGGGAAAGCAATACTTGAAGAGAAATTTGCATCAGAAAAGAAAAAAAATTAACATAAATGAACTCAGTGCCTACCTTAAGACTAGGCGAAAAAAATCAAACTCAATCTAAAGTAAGTAGAAGACAGGATATTATAAAATTAGAGTAGAAAACAATAAAAGAGAAAACAGAAAAATGGTAAAATCAGTAAAATCAAAAGGTAGTTCTCTGAACAAATCAACAAAGTTCATAAACTTCTAGTCAGCCTGATAAAAAAAGAGAGAAGACAAAAATATCAATATCAAGAATGAAATAAATAATATAAATAACATTATATAGATAATAAAAAGTTAGAAGAATGAAAAGTTATACCTATAAATTTGAAAGTTATTAATAAATGAATTCTGTGAGTGACACAAATTACCAAAGCTCATCAAAGAAGAAATAAATAGTCTGAATAGCTCTTTATCTACTAAAATAATAAAATTTGAAATTAAAAACCCTATGATAAAGAAAACTCAACTCCAGGTTTAGATAACTTTACTGATGAATTTTACCAAATGTTTAAGTCAAAAATAATATTAATTATATGCATATTCTTCCAGAAAATCAGAGATGAGGGAATAATTTCTACACTTATTTTATGAGGTCAGCATTATCCTTATATCAAAATTAGACAAAGATATTGCCAAAAAATGAAAGCTATATTCCTCATACACACAGTTGTCAAAATCCTTTATGTAATTTTAGTTAATTAAATTCATCAATCTATACAAATATAATACATCATAAATAAGCTTTATTCTAGGAAGGCAAAAATCAAAATTCAATCAGTATAATTAACCATTTTAACAGACTAATAAGGAAGTACATATGCCTACTCACAATATGCACAGAAAAAGCACTTGATTAAATAATACTCTGTTTTTACAAACAATTCTATTAACTAGGAATAGAAGAAAACTCATCTTCTCTGTTACACCATTAAGTCCTTGAGAGCCAGGAAGGCACTTTGATCTCCCTTTTACGTATCACAGAAATGAGTCTAGTGCCTAGACAACAGAAAGGCTCAGGAAGTATTCAATGTTATGTCTATAACAATGACCATATTATAGGGCACCTGTTTCTACATGAGTTTTCTGCAACTGCTTCCAATCTTACTCATGAAGCTTTCTTACTTTTCTTAGATAACATATTCAAACTTCAGTTTCAGCTAATTCACCATATCCTCTACTAACTATAACATTGCTCTAACACATTAATATTGTTATAATATAAAAGTCACATATAATTTTATATTATTATAATTATAATTTTTCTACTGAAGAGATTTTACATTCTCAGATATATCTGATAGTTCTGACAGAGAAGACAAGGAGAAAAATAAAAAGATCTAAAGCTCTTGGGTATTTTGTCTGTAAGAAGCAAATTCTAGGAAATATTTCTGAACTGCTTAGGTGACCTCAGCCACTTGACAACACTGGCCAAAGAGCAACACTGGCTGTTTATTTCCTGCTGAAAATTGATAAATAGGAAATCGTGGTTGTGCTCAGCTTTGCTCCACTCAGGTTGTCATGCACTGAGCTGCTGTGGTCCGTGGTGTTTCTTAACCTCCTTCTGCAAGAGAAACCCCATGCTCATGTACAATTTTTGTTCATGTAGCTGACACAATATTTTATAAGTGGTACAATTCTCACCCCTTCTGGTATCCCAGTCATTATAGCAAAATTTCCTTTCTTGAATGTGACAAGTTACAGTAATGTTCCATTTGGACATTTAGGGGAATTGGGTATTACTTCCTTGACCCTAAGTCAAGGAAGAAATACATCATCAATGCCCACTATCTAGTTTTATTTAGTATGTATTAAATGATTCTTAAACAATGTGAATTTTAAATGCTTGCAATAATTTGACCTGTCTTTCTTCTGATTGTCTTCATGAGGGCCTAGATATAACTGGATTCGGTCCCAATTTCTGTACTGTACAGCTGGGTATTTCTAGGGAGCATCCTTTCATGGTGTCCCTCCTCAGCAGAGTTTTCACACAGATCTTAGAGAGAGTAAAGAGATCCTAAGGACTGTGTCTGAGATGGAAACTTAATGGGTCATACAGAAGAGACAGAGTTGAGTAGTGGAAGGACAGCTTAACTGGAGGTGAGGAGACTTGAACTCCACCCTGGCCTTGGGTTGGTCCTCTTATAGCCTGAGCTCTTTATACCTAGTGCATGTCCCCATACTTGTCTGCACAGCACCTGCCAGATTCTCAGGCCCTGCAGAGGTGTGGTGAGGGCTACCACACAGATTGCTTGCATTCAAATCTAACACCATCTCCCACAGATAAATTACCCTTTGCAGACCTCACTCCTTGCCTGTGCAGTGAGGGAGATGAGTTATGTGGTCTAAGGCTCTTTCTAGCTCCAACATAAAAGACACAGAGAAACAGTGGGGGTTAAATGAGTGAAGGCTCCAGATCCAGCCCTGCCTAGATTTACATCCATTATACTTGCTTCCTCATCTGTATAGTGGGAATTATATTAGGTGGTAGGAGAATAATCAGAGCTGTTTAGACTACTTGTTGAAAATTTGTGGTGTCACACTCCTATTCTCTATGTATTTAACAAAGAATTCTGTGTTCAAGACCCAGCTCCATTAGTTCCCTCTTCCTCCTCCCTATTATAATCCTCCCAGTATCCTTAGTTCACCCAAAAGTGCTCAGTTACTTTTTCAATCTCCCACCAGCATCTGTTTTTCCCCTGACATACTTCCTTTATCTGGCACTTTTCATTTATTTCTATCATAATAATAATCACAATGATGATAATGATGATGATGATGTTCGGGCATGGTAATCTGATATGTGGGAGTATTCTGAAATAAAGTACTTCCCCTCCAAGAATTTCCTTCAGGATTAAAACTGTGAAATACAGGGCGGTGCCTATGGCTCAGTGGGTAGGTCACTGGCCCCATATACTGAGGGTGGCAGGTTCAAACCCTGCTATGGCCAAACTGCAACAAAAAAATAGCTGAGTATTGTGGTGGGTGCCTGTAGTCCCAGCTACTTGGGAGACTGAGGCAAGAGGATTGCCTAAGCTCAGGAGTTAGAAGTTACTATGAGCTGTGACACCATGGCACTCGAAAAAAAACAAAGAAAAAACAAAACAAACAAACAAACTGTGAAATACAAAGATTTGAATCCCAGATATTAAAAGATACATTTCTACCTAACTTCATATTTTGTTTTGCTTTTCACTTTAAGGTTTGTCCAACTTTTAAAAATGCCTTTGCTAAATACTATTACATAAACAGAAAACAAAATGAGAGGTTAGAAAAACAGACTGTATTTTTTCAAAAGATAAGGATCAGGAGTGATATCATTAAGATGGCTTAGTAGAAGCCCCTAGTACATATCCCCCTTACAAAAACAGCCAGAGCAACACATAAACAACTATATATATATGTATATATATTTTTTAATTTTATTGAATGGTAACTATGTACATTAATGCACTTCTGGGGTACAGTGTGGGGTTTTCGCATGCAATCTGAAATACTTCCATCAAACTGATCAACACAGCCTTCATGTCATCTCAGAACAACTATATTTTTAATGAAAATATCTGAGGGCTAGTACTAGAGTGCATCAGGGAA
>CAUYQV010136891.1:0-24286 GCA_963574575.1 Galagoides demidoff | reverse complement strand
GGCGGGCGCCTGTGGTCCCAGCTACTTGGGAGGCGGAGGCAGGAGACTCGCTTGAGCCCAGGAGTTGGAGGTTGCTATGAGCTGTGATGCCATGGCACTCTACTCAGGGGGATAGCTTGAGGCTCCGTCTCAAAAAAAAAAACAGATCTAATTATTCTGAGTCAGAGTTTAGAATTTCATGGAACATTTGACCTGTTTCAGGGCGGGAGAGCCTAGCCTGAAGGTGAGATCCGGGAGATTTCTGGGCCCTCCATGGGTGTCCTCCCCGGTCTGTGGGTCTACAGAGCCCGCCCCAGGGAGTAGGGGGCAGGACCAGGACGCAGGCAGAAGCAGAGGGAGTCCACAAAGCGTCTCGCACGCCGCAGGCAGGGGCCATTCCAGCCTGTGGGGGCGCCCTCCCATGACGTGGGGGCGCCCTCCCATGACTCAGGGGCCGTGTCGCCCCCTGGTGGCTGCCCCGCGCGGCCTCGTGGATGCCAGAGCGTCTGTCGCCGAGTCTCGTGACTGCAATACCCTAGCGAGGCTGTATTAGTGACCGCAATCTCCTACATCTACGGACCTCCATCGTCGCCCTCTGCCCTTCACCTGCTCTTGCCAGGCTCCTGCGACCGGCCCACGGGCAACATGCAGCCTGCGGGCCTCAAGGGTCCCCATGCGCATGGCTGGCGGCCTCTGCTGCGTCTGCTGTTTGTGCTGCTGCTGCATCAGCCAGTAACCGGTGCCCAGACCACAACTGTCACCCCCAGTGCTCCATCCACGCCGGGTACCAGCACCCAAAACCGGCGTGAGCACGTGCGGGCCCTGATGCGGGACTTCCTATTGGTGGACGGGTGCGTAGGTGTAGCTAGGGTGATGGGGGCTGAGCACACCCCAAGGCAGAAAAGGAGTTCTGAGTATGCAGGGCTGGCAAAGGGGCACCCTTACACCATTCCTGGGAATGCTTTCTCTCCTCTATTGCCCATGGGTGTCCTCCCATTCCAAGTGGAAGCCCCCCAAAGTCTCTATAGTCTGTGTGACTGAGGGGCCTAGTGGGGTGGGGGAGGGAAGACCCAGGCCTGTTATGTCCTTGCCTGACCTGGAGGCTATGTTCCCACTGTGACTTACTTAACATCCTCAGCCACAATGACCTGCCCCTGGTCCTGAGACAGCTTTTCCAGAACAGGCTACAGGATGTTAACCTGCGCAATTTCAGCCGTGGCCAGACCAGCCTGGACAGGCTTAGAGATGGCCTCGTGGGTGCCCAGGTACCACAGCGACACATAGGGGGCCACAGCATGGCTCTTGGGGGATGTTGGGACCACAGAACCCTGGGTGGGCCAGCTTATGGGTGACCAGGTACCACAGGGCATGCAGTGGCTGCATGCATCAGCTGGTAACCCACGCCCACACCAGGAAGTGTGGTCAAGACAGGATTACTGCATGGACATCCGGGGTCTGTGGGGACAGAAAAAATAACTGGAAAATCCCCTGTGAGGGTGGGGGATGCTGGAAACCACAAAGGACAAGGTAGACTGGCCTTGGGGCATTCACTCAGCATATGGACAATAGCCTATCACTAGGCTGCTGACAGGAAACTTAATAGTCATCAAGGTACTGTTGCTTGACCCTGCTTGGGTCATACAGGGCTTCACTTGGTGTTACTGACCCAAAAGGGTGCTTTGGGGACTGAGACAAGAGTGGCAGGCCTAAGGGCTCAAAGACCACCCTAGCCTCATTCTGGACCTTTGGTCTTCCCTCCAGTTCTGGTCAGCCTACGTCCCCTGCCAGGCCCAGGAACTGGATGCTGTGCGCCTTGCCCTGGAGCAGGTTGACCTCATTCGCCGCATGTGCACCTCCTATCCTGAGCTGGAGCTGGTGACCTCGGCTGAAGGTGGGCTGGCAGAGGCGGGGAGTCTGGTGGTTCTGTACCTGGACTCTGACCACTTGACTCTGACCACTTGACTCTACCTTCTTCTAGGTCTGAGTAGCACTCAAAAGCTGGCCTGTCTCATTGGCCTGGAGGGCGGCCACTCACTAGACAGCAGCCTATCTGTCCTGCGCAGTTTTTATTTGCTGGGAGTGCGTTATCTGATGCTCACCTTCACTTGCAGCACTCCCTGGTGAGCTCAATCCTTGGCCAGGGTAGAATGGTAGACAGTGTGCTGGGGAAACTGTCCCCATTCCTTTGATGAGCCTGAGCAGAGAGTTGAGGATAAAGAGGCCCACAGAAGGAGGCTGGACTCCCAGCAGATGCCTCATATTCCCAGAAAGTAGCTGGCCCTGGCTCTTCACTTGTTTTAGAGATGGGATTCATGGATAGACAGAGGGCCCCCAGGCTCTGATGGCCAAGGTGTGGCCAGCTAAATTGCTTTCCCATGGATGTCCTGCAGGGCAGAAAGTTCCACCAAGTTCAGACACCACTTCTACACCAATGTCAGTGGGTTGACAAGCTTTGGTGAGGTGAGGACTACTGTTGTGTTCCCCACCCTACCTATAGATATGTGAACACACACTTTCGCACAACTGACAACCTCTCCCCCCACAAAAAAACCCCCAATTGTCTCTGCAGAAAGTGGTGAGGGAAATGAACCGCCTGGGCATGATGATAGACTTGTCTTATGCATCGGACACCTTGGTGAGGAGGGTCCTAGAAGTGTCGCAGGCTCCTGTCATCTTTTCCCACTCAGCTGCCCGGGCTGTATGTGACAGTTCATTGAATGTTCCTGATGACACCCTACAGCTTCTGGTAAGCAGCCATCCAGCCTTCAAACCCAGGGCCAGGCATGCTTCATCCAAAGATTCTTGACCCTGAACAAAGAAATCTACCATCCAGGTCTCACACACCCTTGGACCTAAGGCTAGTTAATTTAACCCTCATCCATCCCTTAAACTCAAAGCCAAATCATTTCTACCCAGAGACCCACAAAAGCAAAGGAGAAGCCTTTTACAGCCCCTAAAGCCAGGACTGAGCACTGTCCTGCCAAAGCACGGGAGGCACACCATCAGGCTGGAAGGGCTGAGCTGAGTGTCCATTTGTCTCCCCCTGTAGAAGAAGAATGGTGGCATCGTGATGGTGACATTGTCCATGGGAGTGCTGCAGTGCAACCTGCTTGCTAATGTGTCCACCGTGGCAGGTGAGCCCCATTTTGGCTCTTTGTGGAGCTCTGGCTTGGTTGCCAGGGCCCTTAGGACAACTCCAGCAGTCCTGCACACCTGTTGAGCAATGGGCAGACCTCCCATCTTCACTACCACCCAGATCTGGAGCCTCAGAGTCAATGCTGGTGGGTTTGATGCCTCTGTCTCTGAGTCTCATTTTTGTTCCCAATCTTTGAACTTCTCATTCCCCACATCTCTGGGCAGGACATGCACAGCCCTCGCCAGGCTCTCAGGGAACCTAGAGGTAATGTAGCTTCTGGGCAGGAAAAGTCCCAAAGGGACTGAGGTCCATTGTAGGTCCAGTGACCAGCCTATAGCCACTTCAGGCTGACTGGCCATAAGCTAGCTTTTTGGAGCCATCCACCATGGCCAGGAGTACTGGGGATAAGACAGGTCACAGACAAGGTCTCACTCCTGCCTCACACTGCCTACCACCACTAATCTCTATCCCATAGATCATTTTGACCACATCAGGGCAGTCATTGGATCTGAATTCATTGGGATTGGTGGAAATTATGACGGGTCTGGCCGGTAAGTGCTTCCTTGGGGTTTGGCAGGGAGTCTTTGGGGTCCTCCCATCCTTCAGGGCTTGATGACAGGCTCTGTTCTTCCAGCCTTTCCCCACCCCCTATTCTCAGCACTTGTTTCCTAGATTCTCCCTATTCCTCTGTGGCCCAGTGGCCAAACTCCAGGCTGTCACACTTGCTCAGTACTCCCTTCCCCCAGACAGAACCCAGCATGTGCTGCCAGCTGACCATCTGCTTAGCTGGTAGAGGCTGCAGAAGCCCAGTCCTCAAGAAGGTTAAGAAAGTTGCATTCACAGGCCTGAAGAACTTGGCCGTCAGTGTCTCATATGTGACTGGCATATGTGACTTGCTGGTAGGCAGCAGGCCCCAGACCAGGATCTGCCTAAGGTCCCACAGCTGCATGGTGGGGGCCACACAGGTTTCCTCAGGGGCTGGAGGACGTGTCCACATACCCAGTACTGATAGAGGAGTTGCTGAGTCGTGGCTGGAGTGATGAAGAACTTCAAGGAGTCCTTCGAGGAAACTTGCTGCGGGTCTTCAGACAAGTGGAACAGGTACACTGGACTGGTCAAAACAATGGCTCAGTGGTTTGAGCAGGTGAGGGATTGCTCTGAGAGCCCCTGACTGCTGATTTCACCCCCAGGTGAAAGAGGAAAACAGGGACCAGAGTCCCATGGAGGCTGAGTTTCCAAACAGGCATCCAAGCAGGCCCTGTCATTCGCACCTCCTGCCTCAGTTTCAGCATGGACCCCTGGCTTCACATCTGGAGGCGACCAAGTGGTCAAGAAGCTGGGTACTCCAGAAGTCCTCGAAGGCCTCCCCATACCTTGTTCTAGGTCCCTTGGCTGCCGGTACCTTCCCAATCCTCATTCAGTGGCTCTAAGTGACTTGGCCAATCTCCCTAGAGGTGATGGTAGCAAAGTCCCACAAAGTCCCACTTCTAGCCCAGGCATGAGCATGTGCTGAGAATAAACAATTTACACGTGGAGCCAGGTGTGAGTGTCCTTTCTTCTCCATGGTGTGAGTGGGGTCAGGTGGGCTTTAGTAGATAAGAGGTTTTGTGCTCTGGTTCCAGCTGCTGAAGGTGAGTGGTTCATCTCCAGCTTTTGCTTGCTCAGGAAGGCCAAAAGCATCTCATCAAATTCTTTCTTTTTTTTTTTTTTTTTTGAGACGGAGCCTCAGGCGATTGCCCTGGGTAGAGTGCTGTTGCATCACAGCTCACGGCAACCTCAAACTCCTGGGCTTAAGCGATTCTCTTGCCTCAGCCTCCTGAGTTGCTGGGACTATAGCTGCCCACATGATGTTCAGCTATTTTTTTGTTTGTTTGTTTTTCAGTTTTTGGCTGGGGCTGGGTTTGAACCCACTACCTTCAGCATATGGGGCCAGCGCCCTACCCTTTTGAACCACAGGCGCCGCCCAATACTCGCTATTTTTTGGTTGCAGTTGTTGTTTGGCAAGCCCAGGCCAGATTCAAACCCTCCAGCTCTGGTCTATGTGGCTGGCGCCTTAGCCGCTGGCACCACCAACGCCACCCTCATCAGATTCTTGAGATTACTAAGATCAAGCACTAAGATCAAGTTCAGTGGCTTGTATTGTAATCCCAGTACTCTGGAGGGTAACTAGATCACTTGAGGCCAGGAGTTCAAGACTAGCCTAAACAACATGGCAAGACCCCTGTCTCTACAAAAAATAGAGAAAAGCTGGGTGTGGTGGCACATACCTGTAGGTCCAACTACTTGGGAGGCTGAGGAAGGAGAATCACTTGAGCCCAGGAGTTTGAGTTTGTAGTGAACTACCATATGTTCAAGTCACTGCACCCCAACCTGAGTGACAGAGTGAGATTTTCCCAAGAAAAAAAGAATAATAATTTTATTTTTTTGAGACAGAGTCTTACTCTGTCACCTAGGTAGAGTGCCCTGGCATCATAGCTCGCAGCAACCTCAAACTCTTGGGCTCAAGCAATTCCCTTGCCTTAGCCTCCTGAGTAGCTGGGACTACAGGTACCTGCCACAACACCCAGCTTGTCTTTTCTATTTTTAGTAAAGATGGGGTCTCAGCTCTTGTTCAGGCTGGGCTCAAACTCCTGAACCCAGGCTCCACCTGCCTTAACCTCCCCAGAGTGCTAGGATTACAGACGTGAGCCACCACATCCAGCCAAGAAACCATAATTCATATGCCCAAAGCCTGAGCCCACAAAAGTACACATTTGTTTTTGAATGCTGTTCCATTTATTTGGACTATTTTTTATTGTCATACCAATACCACAATGTTTTAATTATGGCAACTTTTGGACAGAGTCTTATTACTCTCGCCCTGGAAAGAGTGCCCTGGCATCATAGCTTACAGCAATCTCAAATTCTTGGGCTCAGGTGATACTCTTGCCTCAGCCTCCCAGGTACCTGGGACTACAGGTGCACACCACAACGCCCGGCTATTTTTTTTTTTTTTTTTGAGACAGAGTCTCACTTGGTTACCCTTGGTAGAGTGCTGTGGCATCTTAGCTCACAGCAACCTCAAACACTTGGGTTCAAGTGATTCTCCTGCCTCAGCTCCTGAGTAGCTAGGCTACAGGCACCTGCCACAGTGCCCAGCTATTTTTTAGAGATGGAGTCTCATTCTTGCTCAGATTAGTTCAGAACTCTGTGAGCTCAGGCAATCTACCCGCTTTGGCCTCTCAAGTGCTGGGATTATAGGCATGAACCACCGTGTCCAGCCTCTGGCCTTTTTTTCTTTTTTAAGAGATGGGGTCTTGGGTGGTACCTGTGGCTCAAAGGAGTAGGGCGCTTGCCCCATATGCCAGAGGTGGCAGGTTCAAACCCAGCCCTGGCAAAAAAAAAAAAAAGAGAGAGAGATAGGGTCTTGCTTTTGCTCAGGCTGGTCTCGAACTCCTGAGCTCGGGCAACCCACCCTCGTGGGCCTCCCAAAGTGCTGGGATTATAGACATGAGCCACCATGCCCAGACTCACCTGTTCGTTCTTTATTGGTAAAACGTGTTGGATACAGAACTGGGGATACCAGTGTGACAAGACCAACAGGGTCCTGCCTTTGCAAAGTCCACAGTCTAGTGGGCATGACAAACATTAATCAAAGGTTCCCACCAACACATTTCTGCCTGCAATGGGTACTATGAAGTGCAAAGGGAAAGCCGCCCCAGGGGAACCCAATCCAGGTCAGGTAGTGGGTGGGGTGAGGTGTCTGGGCAGATGAGGAGTGTGGTCAGTGAGGTAGAGAGCAGAGGCTAGAGAGATGGTCCATCAGAGTGAACAGCGGGTGATGTCCAGAAACTCTGTGATTCTGAGGAGGTGAAAGAGGTTTGAATGGCAGAGGTTAGAGAGGAGGATGCCTGAGGGATGCGCCTGGAAAGGTCGGCAGGGCCAGATTGAGCAAGGCTTTGTAGGCAAAGAAGGCTAGGGCTTTCTCCTCAGCAGAGGCGGCTCTATGTAAGCAGAGGAGAGATCAGGGAGTCCAGTAGGAAGGCTGCGACTGTGGGTGGCTGAAGGTGGCGTGAGGGGCGGGAGGGCAGGTCGACAGGAAGGGAGGGGTCAGCTGGGGGTCGTGGTGCAGGACCCAGCTACTTTGATTCTGCCCAGATGGCTGGAGATGGAGCCCGCAGTCAGAGCACGCAGAGTCTGTAGTCGGTAGGTATCTCTCTGACCCATTTTGGATGTTCTGAACTTAAAGCCATTTGAGCCACAAAAGGGAGAAGAATGGAGGCAGGTAAGATGGGCTCTGAGGTTTTCTGATAGAGAAAAAAAGAAGAGCTGAAAAGATGACCCATAAGATAAAGATGCCAAAGTAAAGCCAACTGGATAAGTTATCTGAAGCAGTGGAGTAGAAAG
The DNA here is from genome assembly GCA_963574575.1 of Galagoides demidoff. Taxonomy (NCBI): domain Eukaryota; kingdom Metazoa; phylum Chordata; class Mammalia; order Primates; family Galagidae; genus Galagoides; species Galagoides demidoff. Next base: position 16,785 of record CAUYQV010136891.1, on the reverse strand, counting down.
TGAAAGAAAAAAAAAAAGAGCGAATAAGCAAACGACTTTGGTAAAGGAACCCCTAGGAAGTGAGACAGTACAAAGATAAAGTTTAAATGAAAGTACTGGGCTAAAATACCCAGTATCTTGTCCCAAAGGGACAATGGGACCGGGGATGGGGTGGGTGGGAGTCTTCCCTGCTGAAGCCTCTGGGGAAGGGTGGAGAATCCCCAGCTGCCTTCAACAGGAGAGGCCGCAACACCGAGGCTCCGGGCAGGGACGGGACCCTTGCCGGGGTGCGGGCTCCAGGGACATGGAGGAGAAGTGGAAGCCGGACGACAGAAAGGTGAAGATATCTAAGGATGGGGGAAAACATGGGTAGAACTAGGGTGGCCCTAGCGGTCCTGGCCCGGTTCTGTCTTCCTTTCCCTCTCCAAGTGACAGAAATGCTCACAAGCACTTAAACCCAGAGCGCAGAGCCTGTGCACCCCGCGCTCCATCTCAGGGAGCCCTCAAGTAGTCCCACGAAGGTGGCAATGTGTTTCCTCCATTTTATAAGTACTGCTTCTGGGGCCCAGAGGCGACAGCCCCTTACCCAAGGTCACACAGGTATCGGGCCCTTTCCCAGGCCGAGTAGCCACTAGCACTCCGGTCCAGGGGTCTTCACGCCACCAGGGGCCCCCCCTCGGGGAGGAACGGGGCCCTAGCCCTTCCCGCTCTCCGCCCCCGAGGGGCGGCCCGGGGGGCGGGCGGAGGAAGTGAGCGCAGCGGGGAGGAATGCGAGCGGGCGGGGCGCGCGGGCCCGGGGCGGCGGGGACAGCCGGCAGGCGGCCGGGACGGCGGGTGCGGCGGGGCCGAGCGCGCGCGATGCCTCACTTCACCGTGGTGCCAGTGGACGGGCCGCGGCGCGGCGACTATGACAACCTCGAGGGGCTCAGTTGGGTGGACTACGGGGATCGCGCCGAGCGGGAGGACTCGGACGGTGAGGGCGCTCTGGGAGCGGGCCGTGGCGGGACCGGGGGGCCGGCCACGCGGAGCCCGCGCCCACACATACACCCGGCCTTGTGCGCACACGTCGATACGGTCACAACTTTTCCTCATCTGTGCCGCCTCGATCATCTCCCCCCTTAGCGCGCACGGACACGATTTTCCTTCGATCTAGGTCCCCGCCGCCGGCCGCCCTCCGCACCCCAGCTCCTCCCCGGCGGGCGGCGGGCGAGGGCTGCAGACGTGGCCGCCCCAGGAGGCCAGCCTGCGAGGCCACCTGCCTTAGGATAGCACCCGGCCCTTTCCTGGCAGGGAGCACAACTGAAGCCCCGACTCCAGCCCATTCACCTTCGGTGAATTGCCCCCATCCTTTTTCACCCCAGCTACCCATTTGGGGTGCAACGTCTCTGCCTTTGAGACTCCCATCCCCTCCCCCTCCAGCGTCTTCCGGCGCTTCGCTGCGCCTGGCCCAGCTAGAGACGGGTGTGTCTGCCGAGGGGCTCTACAGGTAACCGCCTGAATGCTCTGGTGTTGGCCCTGGCATAGATCTGTAGGTACTGTGGGCATCTGCAGAGCGCTGACACAGAGCCAGGCTTGTCTGGGCACTCTACATGAAATATGAATTAACTCCTTTAATCCTCCGAGCATCCTCCAGGGAATAAGTACTTTTACTCACACTTAGGAAGGAATGGAGGGATGGGTAGAGAGGTTATGTAACTTGTGTCTGTTTGTGGGAGGGATTCAAACCCGAGTTTGAAATTCTAGCAGCTTAACCTAGGAGTTAGGGATGGGCCTGGAGGTAACTCCCTCCTTCCTCCTCCCAGTTGCTTGCTTCACCCCATACCCCTTTCTCCATCTCCTACCCAAAGAGGTCCCCAGGGGCTGTGAACACCCTTGGATTGTGTATACCACTGAGAACATGTGTAATTGTGTGCTTGTGCAAGTGTGTGGGTATCACAAGATGAAGGTGGGGTCAGGTCATGGCTACTGTTTCCGGCAGGGTTGTCAGTGATGAGGATGGTGATATGAAGGATGATAAATGCCTACAATGTCTGTGACTGACCCTGATGGAGATAGTAGGAAATGTGTTACTGACATGTATCAGATTATGTTATTTATTTATTTATTTATTTATTTTGAGACAGAGTCTCACTTTATTGCCCTCGGTAGAGCGCTGTGGCATCACAGCTCACAGAAACTTCCAACTCCTGGGCCTAGGCGATTTTCTTGCCTCAGCCTCCTGAGTAGGATTATGTAATCTTGACCTCTGATCTGTGTCTGTGATAGTTACATGACTGAGGTAATCCATGCATGGTGTGAGTGATGGCTAAGGTGTGTATCTGTATCACCTGACAGCCGTATATGGAGATGGCATAAGACAGTGAGTGATATGGGCTGTTGGTTTTACCAGCCTGACAGCTGTGTGAGTGCCCTCCCTCCTCCCACCCCCATGCTCTTGTCTGTCCCTGTTCAAGTGGTCAGGGGAGGACCAGCTTCACTGTTCCTGTAGTCTGGGAAGGCTCTCTCTCCCCAGAGGCTAGATGGCCTGTATGCCTAGCATCAGCCTAGACCAGTTGGCAGGCAGAGCTGAGCCTACCCTCTGGCCCCGCCTTGGCTCCTCCAGGGTGACTGGAAGGACCTACAGCCACATTGGCTAATTCCTGCTGGATCCCCCCAGACTAGACCAGCTCCTCCCACTACCCCCCTCCCTCTTCCTCTTTCTCTAAATTCTTTTCAGCCAGACCTTGACTGTCTACAGGATGGGGGATACCCTGCACCCTGGTGAGTGATTCTGATTCTTGGTGGGAACTGCAGAGGGTCAGAGGGCACAAAAATAGTGAGCCCCAGGTCCATCCTCAGTTTCCCCAGCTCATGGCTCAAACACCTCTGCTCTAAGGGTCACAGACAGACCACCTTGGCCTGCCGGCAGGGTGTAAGGAGATTCTGGAGGGGCACTTCAGGCAGATGCCCATGCGCATAGGGATCAAGCAGGTCAACTGGATCCCCACCTGCTACTGGTGTATTTACAGTTGCTGGTGGGAACACAACTGTGTATCTCACAGTTAGCCCCTAGGCCAAGACCATCCTCAGACTCACTCGGGGTCTCAGGTGGTGTCTGAGCAGCTTTGGCCTGGAAGGCATGCCTAGACCTGCCCTGGAATTTTTGGAATAGCTGAGGCCTGAACTGGCAGCTTGAAATTTAGTGCAGTGCAGACATTCAGCCACTGCTCAGACCCCTACACATTCTCACAATTGCATGGAAGCTTTGGGGAACTCCAAGGACCACCTGTCGAGTGTCTGGGACTAGCCTGTCCCTTTTCTAGTGCATCTGGGCTATTGGAAAAGCAGGTGTTACTATCTCTACTTCATAGAAGAGGAAACCAATGCAGCATAGAGAGTTAAGCAGGTTTTCCTGTCACATAGGGGACAAGCCAGGGTATACCCTGGCCAAATTGTATATCCCAGACCTTCTCTATGTTAAAGGATCGTGTGGTACTGAAGTCTAGGGTAGGAACAGGGAATTTGCAGCTCAGCTCCCACTTGACTTTGGTAGATCCTGGCACCCAGGTGTGGCCCTCCTCTCTGGGTGACCTTACTCTGAAGGTGAGCCTTACTTTCCTTGTCACTAAAAGGGATTAAGAGCTATCTACTGAAATGTGTGAGACTAGAGACCATGCTTGCAAGGACTCTGAGTCACCCTCAAGCAATGGCTGAAGGGACAAGGGATCAGCTAAGTCTTGGAGGGGTGACTGTGTACTCACATTTACATTTTCTATAGATTCTAATACAGTCCCCTCAGAAAAACAGGGCAAAAAAATGGTGGGGCAGGCTGTACTACACGAGTTTATAATTTATAATCATTTATCATTTATAATTTATTTCCAACCTACTTTCACAAAAAGATCAGAAGAAATATGCAATAGAAGAGCCTCCCAAAAGGATTGTTACTGTCAGGAAGATCAAAAACCATGCAGAGGATGAGGGCAAGGACCCTGAGTGAGACAGATGGTAACTGCATCTAAGGAACAAATTTAGCTTGGTGATTCCTGGCAGCCAATGCAAAAAGGGAAGTATGATCAGCTGTATAGCTGCCATTTTCAGACAAAATGGAGCATTTGATTTATTCAGGGAGGATACTTTTTAGTCATGAAAACCCAACAGTAGTTTTCAGAGGCGTGTCACTGACAGGCCATCAGTGTAATGGGCAGTGTGTGTGTTCCTGGATTTTCAGAATTTTCTTGTGACTATTCTGGTCCTGCACAAGCATTAAGGGCACAGCAAATGTCATGGGATGTCTGGGAACTATGGAACCCCACCAGGCTTTAACATGATGCAGTAGGCCAGCTTGACCTCTGTCTGCCTTTGCCCATTGTGCTGTTGGCACTGAGCTATAGGAATGTTGGACTGAGCTGCTTAGCCAGTCCAGGTTGCTGGATGAGGTGAATATATTGCTTTCACATGCTGTGGGAAGGAAGCGCTGACTTGGCCCGGAAATTTTCATGAGTATACTTTACCTGTTAGTATGCTTGGGAAATAAAGGATCTACAGTGCAGGGTAGTTGTTGGCTCAGAGAAGGTAAGTTAAACCTCATCCTGATAGCAAGTGGACGTATCAGATGGAGGAGGATGCATCAGCTGCATTTTCAGCTGCAAACAAGAGAAATGAATTGTCTATTTAAACAGAAATGTTGGCAGGCATAGCTCAATCACACCACTAGTCTGGTTTGGTTATGATACTTCTGTTGCCACCTTCATCACCGGACACCATGCCAACCCTTCTGCCCTCAAAACTGCATCCTGCTGCCATCCAATCCCGAGGTGCTTCTTTGAAACAAAATGTCCGCTACCTATTTGCTGTGAGTCCTTGAGTGAGTGTTGCTGCTACTAGGCTGTCTGGAGTGGAGGGGACCCTTAGCATCTAGGAAAGGAGTGCTTGGCATCTTCTGCATGCTTGGTGGGAAGATGGAGATGTCACCCACTAAAATTCACAGGGGACAAGAGTTGGAAAACTTGTGTATGATGCAAGGCCAGAAAAAAGTGGCTGAAGTTTGGGAGTTGAGGCAGGCTCTTAGAGAAGGAGTAGTTGGGCACAGTGGCATCATGTCTATAATCCCAGCACTTTGGGAGGCTGAAGAAGGATCACTTGAGTTCCAGACTAGCAAGAGCAAGACCCAGTCTCTACTAAAAATAGGGGAAAAATTAGCTGGGTGTTGTGGCAAGCACCTATAGTCCCAGCTACTTGGGAGGCCAAGGTAAGAGGATTGTTTGAACCCAGGAATTTGAGGCTGCTATAATCTAGGCTGAGGCAATGGCACTCCAGTGAGCAGTGAGATTCTGTCTCAAAAAGCAAAAACAAAACAACAAACAAAAACGAGTATTTGGCTCCTTTCAATGAGGTTTCCTTCCAGCTGGGACACTGTATTACCAGCCTGGGAGGTGGGTCAAGGCTAGTCTGGGGCAAGCAGCAGAATCTGAGGGCAAGGAGGCCAAGACGTGACCCTGCCAGCAGTATGTTCTGCCCAACACCCACCGGCTTTCTTCAGTTGACCCCAGCAGATGCCCTGCGCCCACTTCGGCGCTCTACCCTCTGAGGCTTACCCCACCTCCCAGCATGCTCCGGGACGCCCCCGCGCGGTGCATCGTGGGGTAGCTAGTAAGCCACCTGAGAGCCTTGGCCGGCGAAGGTGCTTTGTGCGGTTTCCTCCAAATGGAGGGCCGCACCCAGGCGTTCCCTGAAGACTCCAAGCCCTTGGCACCCTGCGCACGGGCTATTTCAGAAAGCAGAAAGGCGGGGCTTGGAGGTGGGGGCGGGCTATGGCTGGGCCACGCCCCCCGAAGTCCTAGCTCCGCAGTGTTCGCGAGTGCTTGTGCCCGTGTGTCCGGGGCCCTCATTTAGGTGCTCTTTGTAGAGGAAATGATGCTGTGGGTTTTGGGCTTCTCCCTGGCCCTTCAAGGATGCTGGCAGGTTGTGATGGGAAAACTGAATTTCAGCCTTGTGACACTATGGCCTCCAAAGTACTCGACAGGGATGATGATTGGGGGGGGGGGCACAGGCTGGGAGCTCAAGAAGCAGACCCTAATTGTCCCTCTCTCTTCACAGGTCATGGCAACCACAGAGAGAGCAGCCCTTTTCTTTGCCCTTTGGAGGCGTCCAGAGGAAGTGACTACTATGACAGAAACCTGGCATTGTTTGAGGTAGCCGAGGGGCCATTCTTGGTGGACAGATGGGCAGGAGTGGCCCATTGGGAAGGACCCAGGCAGGCTGATGGTTGTGCCTCGACTGGCCCACCTCCTCCTTTAGTTCCCCCTTGGCTGCCAGGCTGCAGTTACATTGGCTCTTTGATTTAAACTATTTTCCCAGGACCACTCACAATACTGCCCCCATTGCCACTTGCAGGGCTATTTCTGTCTTCCTTGCAACACCTCCTCAGCTAGGTGACCACTCCCTTAGAGTTTCCCACCTCAGAGTTTCCTCTCTTCCTTCCACTCGTAGTTCTTCTCCCAGTCCATGGTTCTTTGCTCTCCCATGGATTCTTCCTTGACCTTCATAGTTGGCTCTTCCAACTCTGTCCTCCTCTAGTTCACTGAGGCCTACTTTCTCTCATTTCAGCCTTAGTGGACACCTCTCAGGAAAGATTCCCAAATTTATGCCTTTGCACTTGAATTTTATCCTTTTCAGACTCAAACTGAAAAGTGAGGTCTGGATTTAAGACGTGTTTTAGTCTCCTAAACTCTGACCCATACATTTAGCCACCCCGTGGCTGAATAATGTAGGTTCCTCAATCTCCCCAAAAAGCCTGCATCTTCACTTTTCACTCCAAGCCAACTTCTTCCTGTGTGTAGGGTCAGAAGGGAGCTGGACAACTTAAATGTGGGCAAGAGGCAGGTGGAGGCACAGTGCTGAGAAGGCCATGTGAACGGGAAAGCCTGAGCCCTGGGAGGCCTCCTTACCTAGGGAAGCAGCAAGATTCTTCAGGGAAGGCCTTGACCTGGCCCCACCTGAGATGGCTGAGGGGCCAGCATCCCACCTTAGCAATTGACATCGGTACTCATAGGAACTGGAATCTGGAGGGAAGACTATCCAAGAAGATCAGAGTTGGGTAGGCAAGAGAGGCTTCACTCGTTCCAGACATCCCTCTTTTGCCATCCATGGTTCTTTGAGTTGACTAGGGAGACTTTTTTTGTTGGAGTTATGAGTAAATGTGAGTCTGAAGGCTCAGTCATAACTGGGAGAAGCCCGGCAGAGCAGCCAGGATAAAGTATGCCATTTGTCTGCCAGCTGTGCCCTGTCAGTTCTCCCCTGAGGCAGGTAGTTTTTCACAAGTGGTCTGGCAGTGATTGCAGCCAAGGTGAGGCAGAGAAAAGCACCCGCTGGGCTGGGCTTTGAGTGCCACGTGCTGGGGTGTGGTGCTTACACCTGCCCAGTTGGCTGGCTTGGGCTTTCCCCAGGCAAAAGCTGGGATCAGGCCCAGGCCTGCCTCAGGGCTTGGCATGGTGCCATACTGCTGGCTACACTCAGGTAGCCTGGCATCAGCCTGGCCCCTTGCCATCTTGCCCCATGGCTCTGTTTACAGGAAGAGCTGGACATCCGCCCAAAGGTGTCATCTCTTCTGGGCAAGCTCGTCAGCTACACCAACCTCACCCAGGGTGCCAAGGAGCATGAGGAAGCTGAGAGCGGGGACGGCACCCGCAGAAGGGCAGCTGAGGTGAGCTGGTCAGGGCAGCAGAGGGACCACACCTGGAAAGACAGACATAACACTGTGGAATTGGCTATTTCCCCACATGGTGGTGAAAACCCCAGGGAAAGTGGGTGCAGGTATAGTGAGCATGGAGGAGGATGGGTACATAAGTGCCTTGGGCTCAAGGAGGCTTCAAGGGGTGTGGGCTACTGAGGACTCCTGGGAGGAGGGGTAGAGGGCCAGGGAGGTCCTCAGAAATAATACCTGGGCATGGTGGTGCATGGCTATAATCCCATCACTTTGGGAGGCCGAGGCAGGAGGATAACTTAAGGCCAGGAGTTTGAGATCGGCCTGTGCAATATAGCAAGACCCTCTCAATACAAAATATTTATAAAATTAGCTGGGTATGGCTTGGCGCCTGTTGCTCAGTGGTTAGGGTGCCAGCCACATACACCGGGGCTGGAGGGTTTGAACCCAGCTGGGGCCTACTAAAAACAACAATGATGACTACAACAACAACAACAAAATAGTTGGGAGTTGTGGCAGGCACCTGTAGTCCTGGCTACTTGGGAGGCTGAGGCAAGAGAATCGCTTAAGCCCAAGAGTTTGAGGTTACTATGAGCTGTGACGCCACAGAACTCTTATCGAGAACAACATAGTGAGACTGTCGCAAAAAAAAAAAAAAAATTAGCAGAGTGTGGTGGTATGCGCCTATAAGTTTCAGCTACTCCAGAGAATAAGCAAAGAGGATTACTTGAGCCTAGGAATTCAAGTTTATGTGAACGATGATCATACCACTATACTCCAGCATAGGCTACTGAGCAAGACTGTGTCTCTTAAAAAAAGGCAACAAGGCCAGGTGTGTTGGCTCACACCTGTAGTCCTAGCACTCTGGGAGGCAGAGGTGGGTGGATTGTTTAAGTTTAGGAGTTCAAGACCAACCCGAGCAAGAGCAAGATCTCATCTCTACCAAAAATAGAAAAAACAAACCAGGTGTGGCAGATGCCTATAGTCCCAGTTACTTGAAAGGCTGAAGTAAGAGGATTGCTTCAGCCCAAGACTTTGAGGATGGTCTGATCTATGACAGCTCAAAGAAGAAAAAGAAAAGAAAGGAAAAAAAGGCAATAGTTGCCTTTACTATGGGTGAGGCACCATGCTGAGTAGTGTGCCTGGGTTCTTGGATGTCATCTTCATGACAAAACTAAGAGGTTGGTGCTAGTATTATTCCCATTTTCCAGATGAGGAAACTTGATTGCCAGTGATGTTAAGAAACTTTCCTAAGGTGGCTCAACCAGATGAGATCTATGCTTAATACTGGGAGACAGATTTGTGAGATATGTGACTATGTAGAAAGCCAGATCCCTACCATCACATCAGGGTGACTAAGGATGTTGCCCTTGGAGCCAGGAACCTGGTTGTCCTTTGGAGTCCATGTAATGCAGAGCAAATGACAAACCCTCCTGCCCCTCACTGCCCCAAGGCTCCACTGGCAGACCTGTCAGTCGCCCCCAAAGCTCCAAGAGGACGTGTGTGTGCTCAGAGCCTGGCACTGCCTCATGGGGCTTCTTGTCTGCTCTTGTGGTCCCATCTCCTGGTCACCATCTCCATCCTCTCTTTAGGATTTTCACATCTTTGCTCAGCTCTTCTGTGTGATGGGGCTGGGGATTTTTCTGCATTTTTGATTTGGAGACAAGGAACCCTGAGGTTCAGGAAGTGGCTATATTTTAGGAGCTGGGGGCTAGAGTGTTCTTGAGATCAACATGAGCTGAAGATACTTTTGTTTGGGATAAGTCAGACCTCCAGCCTAGGACTTGGTGGTGAGATTTGGGCCTCAGTGGAGTGAGCCCAGGAGAAAGAGTAGTCCCAGTTGAAGTGTTCTCCTCATTTTGCCCTTCTAGGAGGCAAATCAGCCCACACTTCAGAGAGGGTAGCTGAAAACTTGAGGTCTCACAGACTCAGCCCTTCAACCCTATCTAGCTGTTCCTAATTTTGCTGGCATGTTCTGGACTATAGATAGTGGAGAACCCTGACTGTCTCTGGCTATCCATATCTAGCACTGAAGGGGCATCTCAACTTCTAAGAGTGTTGCCCATGGTGGGGGTGGGGAAGGACCTTTAGGTAAGAGCTTCATCCCTGTCCCTTCTGACCAAACTGCCAAGCCGGGGAGCTGGTGGCTAGAAGTGATGAGGCTCCTAAGAGAGGACAGTGCACATCTCAACAGGAAGGGGAAGGAAGCCTGGGCTAGTGAAGGACCATGGTCCCCTGGTCTAATGAGGATGCTGAGCTCATGGGGTCCAGCCTACTGAGCTTATGTGGCCCCAGGGTAAGGATGTGAGATGGGGGCTGGATTTCCTAGCTCCAGTGGCTTTTCTTTTTCTTTTTCTTTTTTTTTTTTTTCTTGAGACAGAGCCTCAAGCTGTTGCCCTGGGTAGAGTGCCCTGGCATCACAGCTCACAGCAACCTCCAACTCCTGGGCTTAAGCAATTCTCTTGCCTCAGCCTCCCAAGTAGCTGGGACCACAGACACCCGGCTATTTTTTGGTTGTAGTTGTCATTGTTGTTTGGCAGACCCATGCTGGATTTGAACCCACCAGCTCTAGTGTATGTGGCTGGCACCTTAGCCGCTTGAGCTACAGGTGCCAAGCCTCCAGTGGCTTTTCCATTGAGCAAGGAGCAGCCTGGTCAAGTGCACAGGGAGTTGGTAGGAAGCTCAGGCTCTGGAGCTGCAGAGCTGTGGTCCTCACCTAGAGTCTGAGCAGAGACCTTTGGAAACGAAGACTTGGGGCAGGAAGGGTAGGCCTCCAGCCAGACCATGCCAAGCCCCAGAGGCAGCCTCTCCCTAACAGCCACTCTAGTTCTGGCCTAGACCTTCTGAGGCTGCCAGAGGTTATTTGGGGATGCAGAAAGCATTTCCGGCCCTGCCCTTTCCCACACTGCCCTTTTCTCAGAGTGACTCAGCTTAGGCTGGGAGAGCTCTTGCTGCCATAATGCAGCAGCTAGTATCATCTGAGAAGGGTATAGACAGAGCCCAAGTAAGATGTATCTGTCAACTACATTGTCATGTGGAGGATGGGTCTTTGGTCTTGGCCAGGCCCTTCTGAGTATTTAGGCCACACACAGGTCCTACCCACAAGGCCAGGATCCTATAGAAGGTTCCTATGACTATATAGTTCTCTCCCACCCCAGCATTAGGCAAGTAGGAGGCTTTGCTGGCGCTCTGATGGAAGCTGTCAGGGTTCCACTGCTCTAGGTGACATTCGTGAAGGCTCATTCCTTTAGGATACCAGCCTGCTTCTGTGCTCTCAACCTTTGCCCTGTTTTCCTAGCTGGTCCCTACTCTGCCCTTAGATAGTTGAGAAATCCTGCCTGAGTCTCCACATCAGACCTTCCACATCTTCCCAACAGCCTGAGTCCCCTCTCTGCAGAATTCTCTCAACAGGATGTCCCAAGGGCTTCTGAGACCATACACACTGAGTTCAGAAGCACCTGCAGGGCCTGCTGTGACAGAACAGTAAGCAAGCCAAACCTATCCCAATATAGTCATGAGAAGTACATACAAGTACACTGTCACCATGACCTGTGGTGAATGCCATAATAGAAGAATGCTATATCAGATGCTGAGGGAGTGCAAGAGGGAGTACCACCTCCACCTTAGGCAGTCTAGAGAATTTGATGATGAGATTGAATTGGGTTTTCAGAGACCTGCTGTGGCAGCAGAGTAAGCTGGACTGTGTGGAGAAGTTGACAGGCACCAGAGGATAGCAGCCAGGCGTCCCAGGTGTACTGCTCCAGTTTCAAGGGACTAAGGCCAGGGCAAGGCAGCAGAGAGGTAGACTGGGCAGGGGTTGGTGTCCACTTGGACTGGGGTGGGAACTTGGGAGAGGGAGGGCTAGAGACTGATGTCTTGGACTTTTTCTTGGGTAACTTGGGTGAGAAGGTAGAGATCTGAGATGGATCTCTCTAGAAGTTTAATAAGAGAGAGGAAAGGAAGGAAAAAGAGTGAATACCTCCCAGTCAGAACTGTCTTCCTATATGAAAGTCAGTAGAGACATCCCAGCTGTCACCCCCACCTACTGTGTTCCCCAGGACCCTGCTGGGTGTGAGGAGCTGCTGAGTGACTAGGGCTGGCACTCCATGGTGCATCTGGGCCCCTTTGATGCTCTGTGTACCCCTCCCTTCCTGCCCACATAGGCGCCCAGCATGGGCACCCTCATGGGGGTGTACCTGCCCTGCCTGCAGAATATCTTCGGGGTTATCCTCTTCTTGCGGCTGACCTGGATGGTGGGCACGGCTGGGGTTCTGCAGGCCCTCCTCATCGTACTCATCTGCTGCTGCTGTGTGAGTGTCCTGACAGGGGCAGCGTTGGGTTGGGAACAGTCCATGCCACCCTGCGGAGTCCACCCAGCTGAGCTGCTCACCCAGGCCCTCCTTTCCACAGACCCTGCTGACAGCTATCTCCATGAGTGCCATCGCCACCAATGGTGTGGTTCCAGGTGGGTGAGTGCCACCCAAGGCCTAGGGGCGGGGAACATGTCCCACAATTTACCTTGACCTGTCTGGAAATCCACATGGCTCACCCCTATGCCCCAAGCAGTTCTCTGGTAGAGGCCTAGTCCCTGACTCCAAAACAGTGCCACCTCTTAGGGGCTTCTCTGCTTGACAATTTGAGACTGCTCTTGTGTTTTGTTGGTATTAAAGTAAGTTTTAGGGTGGCTAAAACCTGTGGCTCAGTAGGTAGGGTACTGGCCCCATATACCAAGGGTGGTGGGTTCAAACCCAGCCCCAGCCAAACTGCAACAAAAAAATAGCTGGGCGTTGTGGCAGGTACCTATAGTCCCAGCTACTTGGGAGGCTGAGACAAGAGAATCGCCTAAGCCCAGGAGTTGGAGGTTGCTGTGAGCTGTGTGGCGCCACGGCACTCTACCGAGGATGAAAGTGAGACTCTGTCTCTACAAAAAAATAAAAAATAAAAAGTAAATTTTAAAAGAAGGTAACATATATTTACCCTAAGAGAGTTTGAAAATACAGGAAAATGTAGAGTGGAAAATTGAGGCCGAGGCAGGAAGATTGCTTGAGTTCAGGACTTTGAAGTCATAGTGAACTATGATGATGCTACTGGACTCTAGCCTAGGTGACAGTGAGGTACTGGCTCAAAAAAATTTTTTTAAAAAAGGAAAGGAGAGGAAAATTGAGGCCACATATGTTGGCTCACACCTATAATCCTAGCATTCTGGGAGGCCAAAGCAGGTGTGTATCACTTGAGCTCAAGAGTTTGAGACCAACCTGAACAAGAGCAAGACCCTATCCCTACTAAAAATAGAAAAATTAGCCGGGTGTTGTGGTGGGCACCTGTAGTCCCAGCTACTCAGGAGGCTGAGGCAAGAGAACTGCTTGAGCACAAGAAATTGAAGTTGCTGTGGGCTGTGATGACACCACAGCACACTACCTAGGGCGACAGAGTTGAGACTCAAAAAAAAAAAGAAAAAGAAAATTGAAAGCATCCATAAGAGGGACTTTGCCTGACAAATGCAATCAGTGTAACCTGGTTTCTTATACCCTCAATGAATCCCCAACAATAAAAAAAGAAAGAAAGAAATTTGAAAGTATCCATAATCCCACCATCCTGAGTTCATTACTATTTACCTTTTGGTATGTGGTCATAATGTCTTGTAAAGTATCGGGCACACACTTGCACATGTGTATGCTCACTCTCTTTATCTGTGTATGTATATATGTCTATTCCCTAAATACATGAGTATGTATGTGCATGCATACTTATGTTTGTATGCATATATATTTACATGTGTATGTGTTTCCCAAATGTTGGAAACATTTTTTAAAAACAGGATTCTCTGTGGTAAGCTATAACCTAAATTATATGATCATTCTCCTATTTGTATGGTCTACTTTTTCACCATTGTAAATATTGTCAAGAACAGCCACAACAACAAATTTGTCCCTGCCAGTCCCCCAACAGAGGTCCTAGTGGTGGGATTACAACAAGAAAGGGATTGATCATTTTTTAAGTTTCTTTATCCCTGTTCCCAGATTTTCACCAGAGAAGTTTTTTTTTGTTTTTGTTTTTTTTTGCAGTTTTTGGCCGGGACTGGGTTTGAACCTGGCATATGGGGCCAACGCCCTACTCCTTTGAGCCATAGGCACTGCCCCTTCACCAGAGAAGTTTTATGAGCAGCAGATACAATTGGTGACATGGGATCACCCTTGTTGCCTGTATGCTTGCTACCCTGGGACCCAGTGTTGACTCTGAGTCTTGCCAGGGGTGTAAGACTCTGAGAGAAGCACAAACTCAAGGCGAGAGGGTCAGCCATGGCTAGTTACCTGGTGGCAGGCCCTGTGTTGGGCTCTGGAGGCCAAAAACTAGACAAGACATAGTCCCTGCCTTGGTCTAGAGGGGTCAGACTAACAAAAGCTCAGGCCTTGGGAGGGGTGAAGTGTGCTGAGGTAGGACACACCCAGCCAGAAGAGGCTGGGGGGACTGGCCCAAGGGCAGGAAATTGGAGGACAGTGGCTCAACCACTGCTGCAGACCCAGAGCTGCCCTAGAAAAATAGTCATTTCATTGGCCCATGCTAGGTGTTTGAGTCAGAGGGGAATGGGGGCTAGTACCAGCCTGGCCACTTACCAGACATGTAGCCTTTTTCATCTGTAAATGGGAAGAGTAGTCCTTGTACCTCTGGGTGGTACGAGGGCCTGTCATGGGGAGACCCTCTTGAAGAAGAACCAGCCTTGACCTGCATGCATTTTTCCTTTCTCTGCTGTAGCTGGGGGCTCCTATTTCATGATTTCCCGCTCACTGGGGCCAGAATTTGGAGGCGCTGTGGGCCTGTGCTTCTACCTGGGAACAACATTTGCAGCAGCCATGTATATTCTGGGGGCCATTGAGATATTACTGGTGAGTCAGCCTAAGCCCTGGCCAAGTTCAGTCATGTCCAAACAGTCCCTTTGGACTCCAAACAGAAGGCCCATGCTGTTCATGCCCCCCTCACCTCTGGCCAAGGTCTGGGGGTTATAAAGTGGGAGGCCTCAAGGGAGAAAGACCTTTGTTCAGACCTCTGTGCCAGTTTGGGCTAGGCAGGGAAGAGGCCTGGCTATCCTGGCTTTGGTCCTGTATGTTCCATCTTCCTGGGCACTATTTTAGCCATGGCAGGGGGTCTGTGCACTATTGCATTTAGCTGAGTGACCAATCTTGGTGGTGATACAGAGACTGCCTCCTTGGCTTGTGTGAGCTCTGGCCAGGGCTCTGTGTTTCAGATCTAGCTTCTCTTCATTCCTCATTTGGGGTGAGCAGTCATAGGACCCTGTTTGGAGGTTGGTGTCCCCTCTGTGAGCCGTATGGGTGCTCTCATACTCAGCTCCTCACTCCCCACTGCACTGCCTCAGCCAGTGGGAGCAGAAGTGAAGAGGCTGAGGGAGACACAGGGTGACAAGTGCCCACCCCTTCCTGGCTAGTCCACCTCCAGGTCCTCTACCTGCAGTTCAGATGTTGTGTCAAGATTTTCAGGGTTTTTTTTTTTTTTTGTATTTGTTTTCTATTTCTCATGTTCCTTATAGTTTTATTATTTGGCATTCTTCTGTAAGGAAAAATTATCTTTTTCTCCCATTAATTTTTTGTTCATGTAATTATGTCTGTGTGGACTTGTAGATACTTGTTTCATTCTTTGGGTTGTAATGTAATGCTGTCATTCTTTACTTACTTTGTCACTCTAACTGTTCTACTCTGTTAGCCATTAAGGTTGGTACCTATGTCTGTCTTTTTTTTTTTTGTAGTTTTTGGCTGGGGCTGGGTTTAAACCCACCACTTCCGGCATATGGGGCTGGCGCCCTACAGGTGAGCCACAGGCGCCACCTGGATCCTTTTGTTTTTAAATAATAGCTTTATTAAGATATAATTTATAATTATATCATATTATAGATAATTCTCTACTCATTGAAAGTGTACATATCAGGCTTGGCACCCATAGCTCAGCGGTTAGGGTGCTAGCCACACACACCAAGGCAGACTGTTCGAATCCTCCCTGGGCCTGCTAAACAACCACATCTGCGACAACAACACAAGCTAGCCAGGCGTTGTGGTGGGTGCCTGTAGTCTCAGCTACTTGGGAGGCCGATGCAAGAGAATCGCTTAAGCCCCAGAGTTAGAGGTTGCTGTGAGCTGTGATGGCACAGCGCTCTACCAATGGTGAATAGTGAGACTCTGTTTAAAACAAACAAAAAAAAGAGGGCGGTGCCTGTGGCTCAGTTGATAGGGTGCCAGCCCCATATACCAAGGGCAGGTTCAAATCTGACCCTGGGCTCGGCGCCTGTGGCTCAAGTGGCTAAGGCGCCAGCCACATACACCTCAGGTGGCGGGCTCGAATCCAGCCCGGCCCACCAAAACAACAATGACGGCTGCAACCAAAAAATAGCCGGGCATTGTGGTGGGCGCCTATGGTCCCAGCTACTTGGGAGGCAGAGGCAGGAGACTCGCTTGAGCCCAGGAGTTGGTGGTTGCTGTGAGCTGTGATGCCACAGCATTCTACCCAGGGGCACAGCTTGAAGCTCTGCCTCAAAAAAAAAAACAAAAAAACAAAAAAAACCTGACCCTGACCAAATTGCAACAAAAAAAATAGGTGGGTGTTGTGGCAGGCACCTGTAGTCCCAGCTACTCGGGAGGCTGAGGCAAGAGAATCGCCAAAGCCCAGGAGTTGGAGGTTGCTGTGAGCTGTGTGACGCCATGGCACTCTACTGAGGATGATAAAGTGAGACTCTGTCTCTACAAAAAAAAAGAAAGTGTACATTTCAGTGGTTTTTAGTATATGTGTAGAGTTGTGCAGCTATCACTACAATGAATTTTAGAACATTTTTATCACTCCCAAATGAAACCCCATTAGTAGTCATTCTCCTTTCCCCCCCAGCCCCAGCAACCACAAATCTGATTTTTGTCTCTATGGATTTTACACATTTCGTATAAATTAAATCATAGTTTGTGACTGGCTTCTTTAAGGCATACTTTTTTTTTTTTTTTTTTTGAGACGGAGCCTCAAGCTATCCCCCTGGGTAGAGTGCCATGGCATCACAGCTCACAGCAACCTCCAACTCCTGGGCTCAAGCGAGTCTCCTGCCTCCGCCTCCCAAGTAGCTGGGACCACAG
>CAUYQV010136890.1:0-18427 GCA_963574575.1 Galagoides demidoff | reverse complement strand
TGAACATGCTAAATGCTGCTGATCTGAGCACTTAAATGATAACTTTTAGGTCATGTAAATTTTACCTCAGTTAGAAAATAAAACCCCAAACCACCCAGGTGGGACCCCTCGGCAGGCAGGTGAGAGAGAAGGGAGCAGGCCGGAGCTGCTCTCTGCAGACTCCCCGGAGATGGGGAAGACCCCAGGGATGGTGCTGGACCCACCCCAGCCTGGCCCCAGGTGCCGGCCTCTCTGGCCCCAATATTTTCAATGTTCACCAAGAACTCTCTGAGTCGGGGCCTGGGCTCCCCACAAAAAAGGGCCCTTCGTGCCCTAGGCCAGCAAGACCCTGCACTAGCAAGGTCTCCCCTAGAGGAAGAGGGACACAGGAACCCGAGAAAGTCCCACAGCCTGTGCTGCACGGTTCCTGCAGGAAAACCCAACCCTGTGCTCACGCCCGGCCCATCATCAAAGGTACAGGGTTCCTTGCACATTTGCAAAAACCAAACACATCCAAACTCGCTGTGCTTAAAGGTCTGCCTGCAGGGTGTCACCCCTCAAGGGAATGGGCCTTTCTGGAAGGTGCAGGGATGAATATGGGGAGTGCAGTCGGGGCAAAAACCCAGACCCAGGGCATCCTGAATGCTCCCCTGGGCCGATGCCACCACCCCACACTGCCTTGCGGCTCCTGTGGCCAGTTGTGGTCGCTTTTAACACCTGTGCTCCTTTTTTCCAAAACAAAGCCTGCCAGCCCTCTCCCTGGGGCCACAGGTGTGCTCTGGCTGGACCCGAACTGCTGGTGCCATAAATACCAGGCAGGGTCCTGGGAAGACTGTGGACACGCAGGGGAAAGCAGGCAAAGCGGCCTGCAACCTGGAAGGTCTAGAGCAGGCGTCCTCAAACTACGGCCCATGGGTCACATGTGGCCTGCACATTTATCCAGCCCGCCAGGTGTTTTAGCCGCCTCTGCTTGTCCTGTTTAGCAGCCGACTGGTCCCGGGGCCTGCAGTCTCTGAGGGACAGTGAACTGGCCCCCTGTTTAAAAAGTTTGAGGACCACTGTTTATTAGATGATCTGACAGTCAACTAGAGGGGATTTCCAGAGGAAGTGTAAATCAGGTATTTAGTATGATTAACATTGGTGCAAATGAAAAAAGTCACTGAAACTTAAGAAAGAAGATGAACTTGAAGGGAGAACCTTGGGAGGAGACCTCCACAGCTGACCACCTCTTTAGGCTCATTTTCATAGGCCAGACACGCACCACCCAGATGTGTCAGTTCCTCCTGGTCAGCCTCTGATGCTGCTCCCCAGCGAGGTGCAGCCCCGGGCCTGCCTGGTCCCCCTGTGACAGCACCACCACCGCTCTCTCCTGCTCTCTGACCACTAGACAACTGTGAAGCCCCACAAAATGTTCTGTTGTCTTTAATAGTGACAGGATAATTACAAACCAGTTCAGTCAAATTGTGGCTCCTTCTAAGGAATAGTTCTAAAGTCAGTGTTTGAGACTTGTTCCCACTTCAAGAGGGCTCCCTCGGGCTGTCCTATAGTCTGGGCTGTGTCTTCATTAAACCCATGAATCTCCCCCTCCCCAGTTTCCTTTCACCAGGACCTACACTGTCCTTGAATGCACCCCTAGGTTTAAACTTCACTGAACTCTGCTGCAAATAAAGTTAGTGCCTATGGGAAGAACTTAGGAGCTATCTCTTTCTCTACCTGTTTCTCCTCCCAGGGAAAATCTCTGAACCAGGGTTCTGGAGCTGAGATGGAGTCAGTGGCAAGCTTCTGTGTGCACTGTGGAGCACTGGGGCAGCTGGGGCACAGAGGATCAGAGCCCCAGTATTTTCAGTGCACCACACCCAAGGTTGAGCTTCTTCTAGAGTGGAGGGTGGGCACAGTAAGAAGCTCTCAGCCTCGCCTACATTAGCCATGATGTAGCATCAGCACCTGGCAGCTGGGGCAGCGCAGGAACCACTGAAGTCTTACTGGGAGCTGGAGGGAGAGGGGTCCTGAATTGTTGGTCTGGAGGACAAAGGGTCCTTGTTATTGGTCTAGGGGAAGAGAGGCCCTGCGGTGTAGTAAAGGTTACTTTGAGATGCAAAGGATTAATTTATGAATGTGTTTTAAACATACCACCTGTTTATAAGCTGATTTTTTAGAATTACCTAATTTAACCATTTTTCCCCATCCTGAATGTCTGATTATTTGTCAGGATAGCGTTTATCTCTCCTTTGTCTTTTAAAGAAAAGATACTTAATACATAAAGGAACATGGCAGATGGTTTTACTTATTTCAGAGGAGTTTGTTCCATTGACAAGCTGGCAGGAGGACGTGAATCCAGCTTATCTGGTGTCTGTGTAGGTGCTGGACCTTGCAGTCAGCCTAACACAGTGGAAAAGAGAAGCTGCTTCTTCCCAGTTGTGTTCTCTGGGAACTCTTCTGCTCGTTTGAAGAGATGACTCTTGCCTTTCTCTCTACATAGGCTTACCAGCATTTGTGGGAAGTCGTTTTTTTTTGAAATGAAGTCTTGCTCTGTTGTCCAAGCTGGAGTGCCATGAAGCTCACAGCAACTTCAAACTTCTGGGCTCAAGTGATCCTCCCACCTTGGCCTCCTAGAGGGCTAGGATTACAGGCATGAGCTACCACACCACCCATTTTTTATTGTTAACTTTAGAAGTTTAATTCTGGCTGAAAGGGGTACCATCTGTCATTTTCCTAGGGGACTCTCAATGGTCTTCCCTAGAAGATACTCAGCACAGATAGACAAGGAGGCCAGGATACGGTGGTGGCCCTAGACCTTCTTTCTTTTGCTCTCTTCAGCAATTCTAGTTTATATGTCTGTGAGTCACTTAAAAATGTCTTCATTCACTTCATGTCAAGGTTCCTTTTATAAAAATATGTGGATTGCTCTGGCCGTTGAGAAGGTGACTTGGATTCCCCTTCCTCCCCTGATTAAGCTGGGTTCTGATTTGTTGGGTACTCCGTGTGGTCTGAGGCCAGTCTGTTGATCCCCTGTCTCTGGGATCACAGAGGTCTCTTACATTGTGTGAAGACCATAGAGGCTTGATGGAAGTCTGTCATTATTCAGTTATTTTTGCTATTTTCTAGGAGTTTGCAGCACTTACTAAAGAACTCAATGTATGCAGAGAACAGCTCCTTGAAAGGGAAGAAGAAATTGCTGAACTGAAAGCAGAAAGGAACAACACCAGGGTTAGTAGGTGGATCTTACTTTTTACCATTTGCCTCATGTCAGTATTGGGATCCATGATGCTGTCTTAGAAGAAAAGTTGGTGCACGGTGTGGCTTTAAATACGTCTTGGTTTTTACTGAGTAGACTGTGGTTGATTGGTTCAGCGTTATCATACATGGTAGAGCCTCTGGAAGTTGACCACTGAAGGACTAACACACCTGTCGACATGTGGAAATGGTCAACATAAGGAGCTAGGCCTGTTGTACTGATACGTATATGTAGTACTTGTCTGGTCTGTGAAAATTAGATGGCCTTGAGGAGGTTATCAGTGTCAGGCGGTCATCAACTGTGGCCGGATGAGGGGACTCATGCAGTCTCTACTCAAAATAGAAAAATTAGCTAGGCATTGTGGCATGTGCCTGTAGTCCCAGCTACTTGAAATTTGAGATGAAAATTAATGCTATTTTAATATATCTGGGGGAATTTCTGTAATCTACTGAACGGAAGGCATTCAGACTTGTTTAGCCATGATATTGTAAAGGAGCTGTTAGCCCCAAGTTCAAGTATGAAATTTAAAGTGCTCTTTCAGTGTGTTTTTGTTGTTGGCCTTGTCTTTCAGCTGCTGTTAGAGCATCTGGAGTGCCTTGTCTCTAGGCACGAGCGGTCCCTCAGGATGACGGTGGTGAAGAGACAAGCTCAGTCTCCAGCAGGCGTGTCCAGTGAAGTTGAGGTGCTTAAAGCACTGAAGTCATTATTTGAACACCACAAAGCTCTGGACGAAAAGGTGCCATCAGCCACGTGACAAGTCTTGGTTTGTGTACATGCTGGGTGTCAGGCTTCATATGTGTTTGTGGAACCTTTCTTTTTGGAGCTGCTTAAATTCCTGCCAACATATTTTCTCTCTATAAAAAGGTTCTATATCATCATCAAAAAATAACTAATTGGCATAAATACCTTAAAATTGATTAATTCTGTAGATTGAATGGCTGTTAGGAATTGGGTAATCTGGCTGGGTGCCATCCTAGCACTCTGGGAGGTGAAGGTGGGAGGAGCTCCTGAGCTCAGGAGTTTTGAGACCAGCCTGAGCAAGAGAGAGACCCCATCTCTACTAGAAATAGAAAAACTAGCTGGGTGTGGTGGTGGGCGCCTGCGGCCCCAGCTGTTCAGGAGGCTGAGCTTGGAGGATCACTTGTGCCCAGGAGTTTGGATTTGCTGTGAGCTGAGCTGATGCCCTGGCACTCTTAACCCGTGCAACCGAGTAAGACTTGTTTCAAAAACAAAAAGAAAGAAAAAAACAAAATAAAACCAATATATAAATATGTACACACACGTGCAGACTGAACACCTTTTGTTTTCAGGTGAGAGAGCGATTACGAGTAGCACTTGAAAGGTGTAGTTTGTTAGAAGAAGAATTAGGTGCCACACACAAAGAGGTAAGCTGGAGACGTCATCTGATTTGAATTGAGAGGTTTTACTTTTATCCCTAAACTTAAAAAAGGTCCTAATACGTAGATGTTCTATCAGATATTATTTATCTTTTTGCCTAAGGATCATCCTATGCAGGTCATCTTAAGTCCTAGTAAACCAGACTTTTATTTCTTAAGTACCCATCAGTACAGTAGATAAGAGCTTCCATTTCTGATGATCTGGTTATATTCAGGTTGGGTAGCGTTGTCCCATGCTTTCTTCTTATGTAGTGTTTTCCCAGTTTATAGTTGTTTTTCCAAAAGGAGTTTTGCTGTCTTATCTCTCCAGTAAAGTATTTTACTTTCATGTTCAATTTTTTGGTTTTAGCTAATGATTCTTAAAGAACAGAATAATCAGAAAAAAACACTAACAGATGGAGTGCTTGATATAAACCATGAACAAGAAAATACACCCAGTACAAATGGAAAGGTAAGTCTTAGGCTTTCTCTTTATTCTAACTTCCTTTGTCCCCAGTGTGCCTGTCGGGTGTTTGGGAAGGCTGAGGCGGCAGCATGGAAGTGTGTCATCCAATAGTTTGCAGAAATCAGCTTTGGTTTCCCCTGTTTTCTGGAAGTATTTTGTTTCATAGCAAACCAAACATGCTATTTAAGGACTTTTTTTCCCTGCCAGAGATCTTCTGATGGTTCTTTAAGCCACGAGGAAGACCTTGCTAAGGTAATCGAGCTCCAGGAAATCATCAGTAAGCAGTCACGGGAGCAGGGCCAGATGAAAGAGCGCCTGGCCGCGCTCTCCAGTCACGTGACAGAGCTGGAGGAGGATCTCGACACTGCTCGGAAAGATCTCATCAAATCTGAAGAAATGAACACAAAACTGCAGCGTGACGTCCGGGAAGTGAGTGACAATAGAAGCTGCAGTATTGTCATCAAGTGGAACGTGTGGGGTGTTTTGGTTAATTGATTTTTATTTTTTTTGGTTCTTTTTGTCCCTTACCCTCCCAATGTTACTTTCAATCTTTGCATTATTGTATAAATAATATCTAAAAAGAGATTTCTAGGAGACCGTGTTAGGCTGCCTCCCCATTTTTGTGGTGAAATCACCCGTCCCTGGGGTCTATAGAGGTAGAGAGCAGTCCCCACACCCTCATTGACCCTGTGTGTAGATTCTTCATCTCTACAACTCTAGCTGTCTTACTTTGTCCTTCTTTGTTGAGATTTCCTTCTGACACACACTTGTTTAGTGGCAGGTGCTGATACTGGCTGTGCTATGAGCGTAGTCCTGGCCTGTGTCAGGGTGTCATCACCACTCTCCTAGTTTCCTGACTTCTTCTCTCACAGAATGTGTGGTGACATCAGCAGTCAGGATCATGACAGAAACAAATGTTGAAGTAGAGTAGAACCACCACAGCTGACCACCTCTCTCTGTTGACCACCTCCTTCAGTTGACCTAATTTTCATAGACTGGCCATGTGCCGCATGTTCTTATGTTGACCACCTCCGTAAGCTGGCTGGTTTGTTACAGTCTCTTGGGTGGTCATCTTACAGAGGTTGTCCTGTACGTTCATTTCTTTTTTTTTTTTTTTTGAGACGGAGCCTCAAGCTATCCCCCTGGGTAGAGTGCTATGGCATCACAGCTCACAGCAACCTCCAACTCCTGGGCTCAAGCGAGTCTCCTGCCTCCTCCGCCTCCCAAGTAGCTGGGACCACAGGCGCCCGCCACAACGCCCGGCCATTTTTTTGGTTGCAGCCGTCATTGTTTGGTGGGCCGGGCTGGGGATTCGAACCCGCCACCTTAGGTGTACGTGGCTGGCACCTTAGCCGATTGAGCCACAGGCGCTGAGCCTGTACGTTCATTTCTGACAGACATTTCTGCCTTTATCTATGCGAAACTAGTCATGAAAGAAATGAGGGCTGAATGTTTTCTCTGGTGCTTCTCCTGTGACTCACTCACTTGTCCTTTGTTGCCCCGTGTTGGTAGCCCAGTGTGAGAATTCAGAGCAGCTGTGTTTGCATGTGTTCTATAACCTCATAGGTTAAGTTATTGGGCTGCAGTAGGAGATTATGTGGCAGAGATCAATAATGCAGATTTTGAAATAATTTAAGACCTATCACTTGTGATGTTGAGACTTTGCTAACAGTCACTTAGTAAACAAGGAAGGACCTAAAAGTCGTGAATTGCACAGCGTATTTCAGGTTTTGTGCAAGCAAAGCCCTACCCTGTAGGGCAGTGTTTTTCAGTCTTTCTTATCTCATGGCGCACTTGAGCCTATAATTAAGGCACACCAAAATTATGTAGATCAGAAAAAAGAGTAAAAAAAAGAATTTATCATTGTGCTTTGAACTTCTTTCAAAAATAATTTAATTAATGATCCTTAAATTTTCTCAGTACACCTAAGGTCCTCTCATGGCACACTGGTTGAAATCACTGCTCTAGGGGTTGATACGCTGTAGGATTGACTTTATTTTGCTACAGATATATTAAGTGGTTCCATCTGATTAAATTAAACTTCTGTTTCCATTTGTTATATGCCTGTATGTTGTAACTGTATGATACTCCATCCAGCCTTTTCCCTGAAAAATGAAATTTATCTCCCTGCTTCACCCCTGTCCTGTGTGAGACCGTGTCTGCAGCTCAGGGTCGACTAGGCTGCAGCCTCATTGGAGATAATTCACCCCCTTGAATTCTTTCAATGTTGGGATACTTTGTTTTACATACTTTTTTTACAGTACTGTGTAGAAAATTGCAAATTTACTAAACTTGAGTGTCTCAGTATGAAGGCAGACAAGGTTTTGTTAATCTTACAGGGGAATAGTTATGATATTTGAGATGGTACATTTTCATTCAGATTTCAGAAAATTGCTATCTCTATCAATTTAATTTTGAGGGCGCTAATTTTATAATTGATTGGGAATTTAGGATGCAGTTCAGGTTTTTCTTTCTGAAGTATAATTGTTACATATTAGTTACCCAGCCTTTTTTTCCCTCTGAAATACCTATTGTAGGCCATGGCCCAAAAGGAAGACATGGAAGAAAGAATCACTACTCTTGAGAAACGCTACCTCGCCGCACAGCGTGAAGCCACATCTGTGCATGACCTCAATGATAAACTTGAAAACGAAATTGCAAATAAAGATTCTATACATCGACAGGTAATTGGTTTATGGACCTTTGGCTGGCTTTCCTTGATATGAATAAAATTAAGGAAAATTTTTATAATCTCAGAATACTGTATTCAAGAAGTGTGGGTTACTCCAACTTACAAGCTTTGATTATTTAGGATTTGATTTAACCATTTTGTGGAGCTATATTTGATTCTTTTATTTTAATTGAAAGTCAGTCTGTTCCTTGTGAGAATTTTTACCAAAGGATCATAGAGTGATTAAGAACTTTAAGGCAAAGGGCTACTTGTTTTTTTTTTGTTTTTTTGTTTTTTTTGAGATGGAGCCTCAAGCTATCCCCATGGGTAGAGTGCCATGGCATCACAGCTCATAGCAACCTCCAACTCCTGGGCTCAAGCGAGTCTCCTACCTCCGCCTCCCAAGTAGCTGGGACCACAGGCGCCCGCCACAATGCCCGGCCATCTTTTTGGTTGCAGCCATCGTTGTTTGGCGGGCCCAGGCTGGGGATTCGAACCTGCCACCTTAGGTATATGTGGCTGGCACCTTAGCCGATTGAGCCACAGGCGCTGAGCCTAGGCATGTACTTTTAAAGGTGTGTGCCAGGCCCCATACCTGCTCTGTTTAGCCTGTTCCTCCTAACCATATACAGTATTCTCTTCAGGAGGAGTTCCCTTAAATTCGATTATCTTAATTTCCCTCCATTTCTCAAAATCTTTTAGTGTCCTTCTTGGTGGCCCTTAGAGACTGGCATCTTGGACAACACCTTACTAATCCATTCTCTGAGGTGGGACCTTAGAGATTCATTGGGGCCTCCAAAGTGAAAGCTTCTACCCTTCCAGCAGCCTTCTGAAGGCTCAAAAGGAGTTATATGATTAGGATTGGGGTGGACAGGGAAATCACGGAGGGCTCAGCATTCGACCATCTGTGCTGAGTTCTCTCTGTGTCCCAGGCTGGGAGAGGATCCCCTAAGGACAGAAATCTTGGCATATGCAGCGCCCCGTGATGAATGCACAGCACAGTTTCATCGCAAATTTGTTCCCTTTATTAAGAAGAGTAAGTGATCTAATACTTTTCATGTGGCTGTGGAAATGCTTAACTGTGACACTTTGTAAACAGACTAACCACTGAAATAAGAGATGTGAGGGATTATTTCTAACTTAGTAAGAGGCTATATTTGGAATTACGGACTTATCAATAAAGGCATTGCCTTACTATTCTGTCTTCTGGATTCCATTTAAATCATCTTTTCTCGACCCACAATTATTTCCTTTGATCGAGTATTGGTTGGAATTCTTTTAGTTGCAAATGACAGGAACCTAATCTCTGCCAAGTTGAACAGAAAAGAGAATTAAAGTGGGGCTAGACTCAGAGACTCCAGGGGCTCCCACAATACCGTCAGCACTTTTCTTGCCGCTCCCTACCATGCCTTCTCTCCCTTTGAATTGGCCCAGATTCTCTGTGAGTTGGTCCTATTCTTTCCTCCTATAACTTGGTTTCATCCACGTAGCTAGGGATGGTGGGGGAGCATCGGCTAAGATGGCTATAGGCAGTTGGAGGCTTACAGCACCTCCACTAACACCAGAAAGAGAAAAGTTCTTTCTTCCTAAAGTTTGAATGTAAAATCCCAAGGAAGGTTTCTAAATTGCCCTGCTTGAGGTGGGCTCTCATCTTCAAAGAGATGATTCACAGCTCTAAGTACACATTTGTCTGGGATGCCTTAAAAAGTTCCAATACCTGAGCCCTGTGTCCAGAGACTCTGATTCCATTGGTCTGTGTGGAGCTCAGCTTTCTGCAAGTGATTCTAATAGTTAGCCAAGATTAAGGACCACTGCTTTAGTCCCATTCATTTATTTATTAGTTCATTTATTCCTCAAAAAACAAAAAACCCAAACATGTTGAGTAGCACCTCAGACCATATACTAAGTACTGACAGAGTAGTGAACAAGAGAGAAAAAGCATTCTCATGGAGCTCACATACTAACACCTGTTAGTACCCAGATGATCAAACATCATTTACAACAAAGACATTTGCACCAGAATGTTTATTGCAGCCAACTCATTGCCAAGTTATGAAAGCAGCCCAAATGCCCATCAACCCATGAATGGATCAACAAATTGTGATATATTTATACCATGGAATACTATGCGGCCATAAAAAAGATGGAGACATTCCATCTTTTATGTTTACTTGGATGAAACTGAAACATATTCTTTTTAGTAAAGTAGCCCAAGAATGGAAAAAGGAAGGAGGAGGAAGGGGGGCAGGGCAGGAGGAGGGAGGGCATTTGGTAGGACATCACCTATTGTGCACAATGCAATGGTGTATTTCAAATCTATTAAGAGTAGAGTATAAATGTCTTACCACAACAAAAGTGAGGTGATGGTTATGTTAATCAGTTTGATGTGAGCACTCCACATAGCACACTGTACCCCATAAAAGCACACAGTTATGATTTAGTTAAAAAATAAAGAAGTGAGTAGTGCTAATAAATAAGTGCTATCCAGAGAATAGAAATAGGACAAATATAAGAGTGATGGGGAGGAGCCAGCCCTGAGGCATCTGGAGGAAAGAGCATTCTGGGGAGAGAGAATAGCTACTGCAAAAGCTGGAAGGTGGAAGGAGGATTCACCTATTCCAGGAATGGAAAGAAGGCCCATGCAGCTGAACTATGGGGAATGAAGGAAAGAGTGACATGGGTGAGGTCAGAATGCCATGGGGCATGGCCTTTATTCTACGGGCAATGGACTGTCAAGGATATGGAAGAGTGATTTACTGACAGCTGTGTGGAGAAAGGACTAGTTGGAGTAAGAGAGGAAATGAACAGACTACATAAGAGGTGAAAGCAAATGTCCAGGTGAAAAATGCTGTTCAATGATGTTGGTCTGGGGGAGAAGCAGATGAATCCAGGTGAAGTTTTTGCAGTTGAGTTGATAGGATACTGCAATGTAAGTTCCTTAATTGTTCCTTTTCTATCCCCGATGTCTGAGGTGGGGAGAAGGGAGTAGTGCACTTGGGCCAGTAAGTGCTCAAGAAATAACTTGTTGAGTGCTGACTTTGGTGGTCTAGTGGTGAGCATAGCTGCCTTTCAAGAGATATTTGTTGAATTAATAAAATCAAAGTTCAGAGGCATGAAGACAGACATGAAGGGATGGAAATAAAACTCTGAGCCTGTATAACTAATGAATGGACTCCTAAGATAGAGCCCAGAGTCCAGTAAGATACCAGCACATGGAAAAGAGGAGTGGATGGGGACTCAAACATTTGCTGGAAGAAAGTTTATTTAGTGACTCTGAAGCATGTATTGGGAACAAAAGTACATGAGACAGACACAGAGAAGGCTGTCAGCTCTGCTCCCGGTTGCAAGAGGTTTGACAGAGAAAGGCACTGCCTCACCATCATGGTAGAGAAAGGTTTACCATCTCTACCAGTGCAGGTATACCTGGTGCAACCAGTGAGAGAACCACCGAATACTAGCCCGTAAAAATAAGTAGGGATATATCCTGTGACCAGCAATGCTAGACTAAGTGTATTTTCTAGAAAAATTCTTGGGACTAGGTGTGGAGGCTCATGCCTGTAATCCTAGCACTCTGGGAGGCTGAGCCACCTGGCCCCAGATCCACCTGGATTGTCTGAGCTCAGGAGTTCAAGACTAGCTGAGCAAAAATGAGACTCCTGTGTCTAAAAATAGCTGGGCTTTGTGGTGGGTGCTTGTAGTCCCAGCTATCTGGGAGGCTGAAGCAAGAGGATGGCTTGAGCCCAAGATTTTGTGGTTGCCGTGAGCTAAGATGCCACGGCACTCTACCCAGGGTGACTGAGTGAGATTTTCTTAAAAAAAAAAAAGAGAGAGAAAAGAAAAAAAAAATTGATGTACAGGTTCATACGGACCTGAAAAAGGATATCTATCATGATGTTCTTGGAGTAGAACAAAGGTATCTCTGAGTCCCTCAGCAGGGGAGAGAAGAAGTGAGAGGAAGGAAATAATGGAGCACCAAGCTGAGTGTGTACAGAACGATGTGGGAGGTCTCAGAAACATAGCGTCCAATGAAAAAGGAAAGAACAATAATACCACGTGTTGATAAAAAGCATAGACCAACGGCAGACTTTCCAGGAAACATGCATATACATGTGAGAGCGGATGCCAACAAGGACAGGAAGTGCGAATAGGATTAGAGATTATGGTAGGCAGAATTTGACACGCCCCCCAAAGATGCCCACATCCAAGTCCCCAGATAATTAGATTTTGCATTACTATGTCCATTCAAAAAAGAGACCTGAGACTTCCATGAAGTCTATTATTCTAAACGATTCAGAGCAACCCTCAGGGCCCTAGGGTGATATTTGTGTGTCTAATTTCCATAAACTATTGTTGAGAGCTCAATCTAGCTTGCTAGTTGTCCTCCTCTATTCCAGACCTGTGAGTCTGTTTTGTTAGCTAACAAGGGAGAATTAATGGTGCAGATGAAATTAAGGTCACTAATCAGCAGACAGGGAGAGTAGCCTGGATGATCAGGCAGAGTCCAAAATAATCATAAAGATTCTTAAAAGTGGAAAGGAGAAGAGTCAGTCAAAGGAGCATGTGATGGTTTAAGAGAAGGTGGTGTAAGAGGGACCAGGCCTGAAGTTGCAGGCTTTAAAGTTGAAGGAAGGGGTCATGCACTACAGAAAGGGGGAGGTCTCTAGAAGGTGAAAAAGGCCAAGAAACAGGTTCTCGCCAAGATCCTGCACAGGAGGAGCACACCCTCCCACACCTTCACCTTATCCAGTGAAATCTAGGTTGGACTTCCAATCCACAGAACTGTAAAAGTAAATATATTTGTGTTGCTTTAAGCCATGTGATGTGTGGTGATTTACAACAGCAATGGGGAACTAAGACAAAGCTAAAGGGACTCACATGGACTGACGGGGTCACCTGCATGCCAGGAAAACTCTCCTCTCCTCATCCAAGGTCCTAAACAACCACAACAGCAGCAACAACGTTAAAGTTGAAGGGAGAGAAAGAAAAATACGCTCTTTATTATAAAGCCAGCTCCTGTGGACAATAGCAGCTTGGAGAGTGAGCACACATTGTGTCCCAAAGACTGAACTGAGAGCTTTGTAGTTGGCTCTGGGAGGTTGGGGCACTGACTGGCCAGTCAGGTTCACTGTCAGGGGATGGATGACGATGATCATGACAATGATAATTCCATGCAGTCTGCCCCTCCTGTAAACATCCTTGTCCATGTCTGTAAACCTGCACAGGGAGCCCTTCCCACCCTCTTCTCCACCCCCTGTGCCTGCTCCAGCTGCTGTCCCTCGACTCAGAGCACCAAACACAGTGCCTAGGGCACAGCAGATCTTGCTTTGCTATGGAGCTTGGTCCCTGCTGATGCCTAGGGAATATCCTGACTGTTCTGTTGCCCTCCACATCTCAGAGACTTTGCATTACCTGGTCCATTCATAAAAGATCCCTGGGACTTGCATGAGCTATTAT
This sequence comes from Galagoides demidoff, assembly GCA_963574575.1. NCBI lineage: Eukaryota > Metazoa > Chordata > Mammalia > Primates > Galagidae > Galagoides > Galagoides demidoff. The sequence goes on along the minus strand of CAUYQV010136890.1, from coordinate 5,246 downwards.
TTTAAACAACTTAGAGCAGCCCCCAGGGCCCCAGTGTGATGTTTGTGTGTCTAATTTCCGTGAGCTATTGATAAGAGCCCACTCCAGCCAGCTAGTTGTCAGCCTCTATTCCAAGGGCCTGGAAAATGTACTATTTGCAATTACTTGAAAAGAAACTAATTAGCTTTAAGGAGGAAACCATAGGTAGAAATGACTGGAATCAGCTGTTCAACTGTGCTTGGCTAAAAATTAAAAGGAGTAGGCAATCATACCTCATGCTTGCCTCATTTGAAGGAAGCCTAGGAGGAGGAGGAAGAGCAAACCACACAGAGGGGGGTTTCTGTGGCATTTTCTCTGCAGGGAGAGGCCTCAGGGCAGAAGTTGTGTGGGCACACCTGTTGGGAGGCTGAAGGTTACATCACATCGTGGCCGTGAAAGCTACCTTCAGACGTTGCTCCGTGGCAGCCATAAAAGAGAAAGGGGGAGTGATGATCAACTCAGGACTTTAGAAATGTGCGTAGATCTTCAAGGTAAGTGTTCGATTTCTGCATTTGGTAAATAAGGTATATGCTTGTTCTCCTTCAGAAGTAGCAATTCTGAATCATTTTTTCAAAACAAACTTTAAATCAATAGATGACAATCTCTCAGAGCCTCACACCTACCTGGTACACAGCAGGTCCACTGTAGCAGTGAAATGAGAGGCAGCCACCTGAGAAGTGGCAGATGTCAGCGAGCCCGTGGGAGAGGACTGTGACGATCTGGGGTGGAGAAATGAAGAGGCAACAGCAGCAAGACAGGAGCAAGAAGAAGCTTTCAGATGCCAGTCAGAGCAGGAACCATCTCTGTTACTGTTTGTAGTGGGGAGACAAAATTTGCACATGTATCAGGTGCTTACCCCATAATTTACGTATATTCTCCAGTTACTTCCATTGTACTCATAAAGAAACCAAGAGTCTAGTTCTTTCCCAACATCATGCATCTCTTCTGAGCTTGGAAGAAGACTCTGAAGAAAGAATTTGGGGGTAACTTTTTGTGAAGTGATTCCAGCAAACAACCAGTAAGGATATGGATATCAGATAGGGAAGGGAAAGAAGAAAATAAAAGTTGGGTTCTAAGTTATGTACCTTGGTGGACAACTGGGGCTTAGTCTTGCTGGGGAACTGTGTGGAACTCTGTGAGACAGACGAGAACACTTGGGAGAGTTATAATCTGACCTAGAGGCAAAGACATTAGGGACCTCCTGTCTGTGTTGGTTGAGCTGTTTCAGGACATTACTCTCTGCCCTTCCTGGCTGTCCTGTGCTGGGGCTGATCGTATTTCACAGGTCCTTGCCATCAGAGGCCTTGACACTATAGCTGGAACCAAGGGCTGTGGACTGGCTGGCCACAGTGACCTCATGTCCTGTTTGCCTGGGATGGTCCCAGCTTATGCCCATTGTCTGGGAATGATTAATTCTCCTTCTACTCTCAGAAGTATCCTGCTTTGAGTGATGATTTATATGGCCATTCCTGCAAGGGAAGGAACAGAGTTTCAGATCCTGACCTATGTGTTTCCAAAGCCTCTGCTTTTTGCCTCCTTCTCAGCCTCTGGGAATGCAATTGCCTGTGCATCAGGCATCCGGGCATGGGTGAAACAGCAGAGTTAAAGGAAGATGCAGTCTTGGACAGATATGCCTCTGCTCCCCAGAACCTTGAGCATTTCTCCAGGTAGGTCCTGAGCCACCTCAGCAGCTTCACATATGAAGCTTATTAACACAAAGGTTCCTGGAGCCTGTCCCTGACCTAGTGAATCAGAATCTCCCGAGCTTGGGCCTGATGATCTGTATTTATAGCATTCTTCTGCACTAGAAACTTTGAAAAGTACCTCGCAAAGAAAGACAATGAGTGCTAGCATTTTTTGAGAAGCAGCAAGGTGGAGATGGTTAATAGCAGGACCCCTGAGCTGGCGTGCCTGGTTCAAATCCCAGTTCTGTCTCTTGTGGCTAAGTGATCTTGAGCAAGTTACTAAACTTGTGTGTTCCTCATTGGAAGAACAAGGATAATAATAGCATATACTTTATCAGGGCTGTTATGAGGATTAGACAAGTTAATCCACATAAAGCCCTTAGAACAGTGCTGGGCATGTAGCAAACACTCAAAAATGTTGGCTAGTGTTATTGCTAACTTTCAGCATTATGCTGGGGATCTTACCTAGGCTGTGATATTAATCCTCAGAACAACCACACAAGGAGGGTATTATTAAAGGTTTTGGGCAAATAATTTATTCCAGGCTCACATGTTAAACCACAAAATGGAGGGTGGGGATGAGGCCTAGGATGAGATATGACTTCAAATAGGTTACATCTGCCCCCCAAATCCAAGCTTCCTCCCTGACATCAATCTGCCCTTGGCAGTCTCATTCCCCATATCCAGAGTGGCGTCTTGTTTTTTGCCCCAGCCCTAAGGTCCACCAAGGGACTTCTGGGTATGGAGAAGAGGGAGGCGTTATATTGGACGCAGTTACCTACTGCATCCAGGCCGCTTTGGCTGGGCTTGAGCTGCTCTCTGGGATCTGGTTAGCAGCTAATGATCAGTGGGCTCCAGCTATAATGATCGGATTAGCTGCGCTTTAATCACTGTCTATTGTTTCAGCAGGGAGAGAATTTCACAGCTCATTGACTGCTCTGACTCCTAATCTACACGGAGGAAACAATGTTGCAGCTCATCAAATGCAATCAGCTGCTAATTGAAAGGAAATGGAATTTTACAATTACAGGCCACCTTTCAGTGCTCAGGATTTCTAAGCACTTCTCCCCACCCTCCTTTGCCAGCTCAGCACTGGCAGGAGCACTTGACAACCTGCTAGAGACTTCCCTGAGAGCTGCATTTAGGACCTGGCCCATTTCTCCCTAGCTCCAGAGCAACAGCAAAGGGAAGCAGCATCCTGTCAATTTCTGGGCTGTCCTTCAAGGCTCAGTGCAAGGGAAAATGCCTGGGTTGGATATCAGGAGAACTGAATGCTGGTCCTGGTTCACCTCCCCCCCCCCCAAGCTTTATGGTAGTATGACCTTGGGCATGTCACCTTTCTTTTCTGTGCCCCACTCTTCCTCTCTCCAAAATCAAGAGGTCAAACTTAATGACCTCTTATCAGCTTTGATCTGATGACTCTGTTTGCCTTATTCTTCCCTCATCTCCATCCAGTGGAAGAAAATGACATTGAGCCCCAAATGCTTCCAGGGTGACTGTCTTAGATCTCTCAAAGGATTTGTTCTGATGAGATTTTAATGGGACTGAAAATAAATTTGGTAAATATCTGACTTAGACTTCTGTTTAGACATCTCCTGGACCCATTCGCTTCCTTGGACAAATAACAATCACGATTAATTCTAAAGATAGTCACATAAATTTTTCTGGGTTCTATCTTTTTCTCAGTGAGATTCTGTGGAGACATGGATAGGATGAGGGCTGCCAGCCAGAAAGAACATAGCTGCTTTTGACCCTGTCTCAAAGCTCCATTTTCAGCAGGCTTTTCCCCTGAGAACAGGACAAGCTAGCATCTGCTTTGAGCTCTGGTCTGTGTCATTCTGCAGTAACACTTGTTCTGTCTAGAACATGTCTAAGGCTCGTGTAACCCTAAGTGCCATTTTCTCTTGGTTCCCATGGTCCGTGGGCTTATCTTATGTGCTTATCAAACAGACACTAGAATATCACCCTTTTCCTTTAGGGTGAGTTATGGTGTATATCACAAAAAAAATTCAAAGCATAATAAAAAATATCTCGTGTATGGCCAAGTTTTCTCTTTTAGCCCATTTTCCTCTCTGTATCAGAAGAATATTTCATCAGGATCTTAGCCTGCCCTGTTGCCTAGAGCAATGGGCTGAAAATAAGGAAAACAACGGCAGCAATGGGCTGGCTGGGTCTGTGCTCTGACAACACTGGAAGGAGGCTGGTGCCTTGGAAATCCTGGTGACTTTCTGGAGCCCTCTGGGAAGGCTGGGGAGACAGTGGAAAAGGCTGGGGTCTGAGTTAGGACTAGAGGGGAGAAGAGCATACAGGAAGCTCTGGAGCAACAGGTCTGCTTTATAAAGTGAACAGGAGGAAGGACGGAAGCTGGATGTGAATCCAGGTTGGAGGCAGCAACAGGCAGATCCCAACTATAGGTTTAGCCTATTTATAAATGTGGCCTAAATGAGGAGGGAAGAGCGAATGACACGGGTAAGAATAAATGGCCCCCAAAGGAGGTCAAGAGCTCGAGACATGTCAGAGGACAATGAGAAGCCACTAGTGCTGGAAGGGCTGGACAACACTGCCCCCTGTTGACACCACTGAAGGGTGTGCCTATACTGGTAGCAAAGTGCTGGTTCTTCTGTATGAGACCTGGGATTGGTCTGCTCACTGGAGGTAGAATGGACATCAGGTAGAATGCAGTATCCAAAAGGCATGAAAAGAAGTACTTTACGGTATTTCAGAGTTGCAGTTGGCATTTGGGGTCCTAATGCAGGCCCCCAAATATTCTGACATGTAAATGGAAGAAGAGGATGAGTATCCAAAAAGCAAACCTTCTCAGAGAGAAGGCCATGGTGATATAGGGTTCCATGATTCAGGGCTGGACAGGGACCTACATTTTCTAGGCCTGGGTGAGCTGAGAAACAGTCTCATCACAGATTCCCATCTCTAAGGACAAACAGGCCCTTTCCCGGCCAAATTCTCTGGGCTCCAGCAATCAAAAAAGGACCCTTATTAGTTGGTATCTTGTCTGAGTAGTTCCTCCTGGAGTGGGGATCACAGACCCTAATGCTTTGCCTAGGGCAAGGGCTTCAGGGACCAAATTACTTTGTTCATTTTAGGATTATATGCTACCTGAAGGTTCCTTGCCAATGGCGACGTGTTCTGGACATACATTCCCACCCTCCACCCCTGCCCATAGGAAAGGAAAAGCAGTAGATAAATTCCTAGAGAGAAGGTCCAAATTGGTTGCCCAGTTGGGCACCATCCCCCCATTGCCAGAGTTTCTGTTCCCCTTCTTTCTTTTACCTATTTCTTTTGTCTTTCAATAAAAGCTGTCCTTTTGCTTACTTATTCAAAAGTAAGCCCCTGTGAAGGACCTGATACAAAGAAATTCTGGTTATAATGGGATATCTAAGGATGTCTTTTTTTTTTTTTTTTTGAGACAGAGCCTCAAGCTATCCCCCTGGGTAGAGTGCCATGGCATCACAGCTCACAGCAACCTCCAACTCCTGGGCTCAAGCGAGTCTCCTGCCTCCACCTCCCAAGTAGCTGGGACCACAG
>CAUYQV010136889.1:0-35957 GCA_963574575.1 Galagoides demidoff | reverse complement strand
CACAGCTCATAGCAACCTCCAACTCCTGGGCTCAAGCGAGTCTCCTGCCTCCACCTCCCAAGTAGCTGGGACCACAGGCGCCCGCCACAACACCCGGCCATTTTTTTTTGGTTGCAGCCATCATTGTTGTTTGGCGGGCCCAGGCTGGGGATTCGAACCCGCCACCTTAGGTGTACGTGGCTGGCACCTTAGCCGATTGAGCCACAGGCGCCGAGCCATTCCAAGTATTTTTCATAGCTAGTAGTCCTATTTGGGGGTGAAATTTCCTCAGCTCCTTCAACTGGAGGGCTGGTAACCTCAGGAGTGGTGAGAGGGGACCTGGGAACTAGGAGCTGGAGATGTCTGCACACTTCTGCTTTCATGGGGGGCACAGCCTGCTCACCCTGCCTTTAAGTATCTGCTGTTTTGGGGTCCCCTTACAGACTGTTGGAGCTTTGTTCTCAGACCTGCACTGTGGCTCTGGGCAGGCTGTGTGGATTGTGGTTTTTTAGGCCTTCTTGGAGCTGCTGCAGGTGGCAGGCGGGCCCAGGCTGCCCTTGGGCAGCACTTACCCTGGCTGAGGGCTCCTTCCCCATCTTCCCTGGACACTGACTTGTTCTTGCTGAAACCTCTAGTGGGAGGAGCTGGCCTCTCAAGAGAACGGCGCAACACCCTCCTCTCCTCACTGCTCAGGGGAGTCAGACTCTAGTCTCTTGTCTGCTACAAAAATACCAGGAAAGACCGAGAGTCAAAACTGGGTCTAAGGCTTCAGTCTCCAAATGGAGATGGTTTTTTTGGGAGCCATGGTATGGAGCTGGTCCTGGGGTGTAATTCTGAAGAAAGTGAAAGAATTTGCTAAGTTACTTACTATGTTTTCAGAACTTTGGGGGGATAAAATAGACGGGAAATGCCTATTTCTACAACACACTGATGCCCCAATTTGATAACTTTATATCCTCTTACTTATGGCTTATGACTGCCAAGGTAATCAGTAGGGTCATTCACACGCATTTAGTCTTTCCCTTTTCTTTGTTCATACGTCATTATCTACAGAGAATGTTTCTTCTTCCTTGTCTAAACACCCTGCTGTCTCTCTTTTGGGGGTCTAACATGACTCTACACAAACCCTCCCCCTTCCTTCTCCTCCCTCCTGGAATAAAAGACCACAGAGGGCCTAGATAGGCCCACCCCAAAACTTCACATCAAAAGAGCCTAAGCCAGCTGAATCCTCCAACAAGCAGTGGAATAGTTCCATATTTAAAGAGGCCTCCAACAGCCCTCAGTGCAGACGCTATCTTTGGGCCTGTCCAGGTGGGTCTCTGTCCCTTTCATTAAAACTGGCCTAAGGCTCTCTATCCTCTGGTTTTATCTCTGGGTAGATGCAGACTGTTCCCTGTGGTCATTTCCCTCTTCTGTCTTGTGGATGCCAGGATTGCTCCAGGGCCCAAAGTACTCACAGTGGTTGTGATTACCATCAGGGCTCAATGCCTCAAGGAACAGTACAGAGTCTCTAACAGGAGGGACCTTCTAAGCCACAGAAAGCAGAGAACAAAAGGAATAAGATTGAAGCCCCAGACAGAGAATGGCCCTTGCCCCCTAAATTTTATCCTCTGACGTAGGCCATAAATTTTCCAATCAGCTACAAATTGCAGGTACTTTTTACCAAACAATAATATATTTAGCTTGGTATAGAGAGGCTTGTGGTGGGAAGCTCAGCAAGATGGGAGGGTGGGGGTGGGGGGTGGGGATGGATGGGGCTGGAGGAGGGAGGGCCCTCTAGGCTGGGACATTTTGCTTGCATTTTAATCTGAAGTGGTAGGGATTCATTGAAGGGGATTAATTAGAGGGTTTTTTACAGAGTCTCGACAGGCTCTCATCTCCAGTTTTAGAAGACTATGCTTATACATACCATAGGATTCTGAAGGAGCTCAGGAGATTTTACTCCAAAGTATAGCTCCTTGATGTAAAGATTTTGAGTTAAAGGCCACTCAAGACCAAAATCAATGGAAAAGGGCTTTTCCTCTGCACAGAGGACTGAACTGATCAGAAGATCAAAGGGGGCAATTGACTTCTTTTTTTCCGCTGTTATCTCAATGTATTGCCTAATGCAACCAGACCTGACCCAAATTAGATTTTTTTCTTTTTTTTATTAATTGACAGCCCAAATTAGTTTTAACATAATTAACACAGGTTACTTTACAAGTCAAGCTGTCTCCCCCCCATCCCTTCATCCTCCCTAGCAACTGTTTATAGCCCCTAAACAGAACTACACACACTCCTGTTTTCCTACTCCTACCTAAAAGGCATGTGTAGGCTGGGTGTGGTGGCTCATGCCTATAATCTTAGCACTCTGGGAGGCCAAGGCAGGTGAATTGCTTGAGCTCAGGAGTTCCAGACCAGCCCGAGCAAGAGTGAAACCCTTTTCTCTACTAAAAACAGAAAAAACTAGCCAGGCATCGTGGCAGGTTCCTATAGTCCCAGCTTCTCAGGAAGACTGAGGCAAGAGGATTGTTTGAGACCAAGACATTACAGTTGCTGTGAGCTATGAGGCCATAGCACTCTACTCAGGTTGATAGAGTAAGACTCTGTCTCAAAAAAAAAAGAAAGATAAATAATAAATAAAATAATAGGCATGTGTGAAAATATCTCAACTTCATTAGGATATTGGGTGATCACTCTGATTTCTCCCCATAGTACAAAACAGGTCCACTAATCCATGCTGTTAGAAGTCAGGAGAGTCGCTCCCCTACAGGTGGAGGTGGGGTGGCTGAGAGGCACGTTAGGGGGTTTCTGGGAAGCTGGTAATGATCTATTTCTTGATTTGGGTACCCTTAGCTTATGATTTTTTTCAAGCTTTACTCATGATTTATATATTTTCTATGTAAATGTTGTGTGCCAGTAAGGATTTTTAGAAGATTACTCTGGCTGTTTGGTTAAAGGATCCATTAAAGGAAAGACAAATGGGTGAAGAAACCAGGTGGGAACTAGTGAATGGGCCAGGTGAGTGCTCACAGTGCCCAGGCTGGAGGGTGGCAGAGGAGGCGGGGTACACAGAGCAGACGTGAGACTGGTCTGGAGGAGGGAGCTCCAGGATAAGAGCTGGTGGTGGAGGGGAAGTGGTGTGGGGTAGCGGTAACACTGCGGGCATGGACGTGAGGGACTGATCAAAAGTTGGAGTAGAGGTGTGTGGGATGCAATTTGATACAAGGCCTGGGGTCGAGGAAGGAGACTTTGGCCTATAGCCAAGGATTCCCCTGCAGAGGGCCAAGGACAGAGTCATACCATCAATGTTAGCTGGGGAGACAGAAGAGGGATCCCTTGAGGACCGGGCAGAGTCAGAGGCAGAGCCAGGACCTGGGGATAGCAGGTGATAGTGCAAATAGCAAGAGGAAACCCCAAGGGCTTCACAGAGACAATTGCTGGAGGGCCCACTGGACATGGCGCTTAGGAAACTGGCAGCCCTGGCGAAAACACTTTTGGCAGCCCTTCTCTCTCCTCAACTCTCACAGGCCGGGCAGTGTGGTGGAGCAAATGATGGGGGGACTGACCATCAGCTGGCAGCCACTGTTTACCAACTGTGTGATGAGAGGCACTTTTGTAAGCTGCTCTAAGCCTCAGATTTCTCATCGACAAACAAAAAGAATCACACGTACCTCCTAGGACTGGTGTGAGGATGGACTTTGTCCAGCAGGTATCTACTGAACATTTGTCATGTGCCAAAAACCAGACGCAGAAGGTACAGAGTGACCAAGACTGACAGGTGGGAAGACAAAGAAATAAACAAGGTGATGTGAAGAAAACAAATCTCTTCCCGGCTTGTGCTTCCCTGGGCCACCATCTAGCCTTCTCGGGCCCTGCTGTCCTGCTCTTCTCAGCCAGCTTCCCTGGGTCAGTTCCTAAGGCTCTTCTCACACCATATCTTCAATCCCGACTTTCTTGCTTAGCAAAACTAGCTTCCCTTTCCTTGAAGTCAGGAAGGGAAGGGCTTAATCTTCAAACCCTTCCAGGATATGAAAAAAAAAAATCCACATCCATCTTATTATTAGAACAAAGAATAGGAAGAATATAGAATAGCAAAGTTTCCATGTTAATATGGTCCAATGTCCTTTTCCTGCATTCAAAGCAGATTCCCTACTGGTGCCTTATTGCAGCCTAACAAATTACTACCCTGTCAACTTCCCTAAAAGACAAGACAGCACTTGTTCACTGAAAGAAAACTTTTCTGGCTTAACAAAAGAGATAACTTCTGAAGAAGAATTTGGATACATATTTACAGAAACATCAGTGATAATTTGGTTTCTAAGTGTTTGTTTTTCTGGGAAACCTTGAACACTAGCCTCCCGCTGATCTGGCAAGTCCACCTCCCTGCTTCTGTTTCATCCCACTGCCTTGGGCAATGGCTGGCCCTTCGCTCTTCCAGCTCTGCCCTGCAGCCACGCATGGCCCTCTCCACCCTATTGCTGAGCTTCCAACAGGGCACCCCAGGAAGGAAACAAAACAACACACGGCAGTTTGGCACTGCTGGTGTTATTAGCAGGTAGAAAGCTTATCCACGCCCCTGTTTGTGCCCTGTCTTCCTTCAAACAAGAGCACTGCCGTGGAAAGCTACCCTTTCTTTTTCGGATTGTTCTGAGATTTATACTTTCAGGGGTCCCCGGGATCCTGTCATACCAAAGGCCTTTAATTAGCTTATAATACCACAGAATGCAAAATAGCAACAAACACCACGAAATCATGCAAATTGGGACTTCCAGTGTTCATTTTAATTGTACCTTATGTGGCAGCCTCCAAATGAGAATTCTGTCTAAGCTATGTGTACTAAGCTAAAAGGTGGTTGGGAAATCCTGGTCCAGTCCGATTTAGCTAGGACTTAGCTCGGAGAGATGCCTTGACCAGGGTCCCCCAGGCAGTGTGAAAGGTGGGAAGAAAGTCCACCTTGAGCTTCAAAGGCCTTTTCTAGTTCATAACAACACCAATAACACTGAAGATATCTTTTATCATTGCTACTATGAATACCACCAACTTTGGCACTAGGCTGAGTGTTTTGAATCTCTGAGCTTTATCTCAAACAGGCATTCTTCCTGCGTGGAAACATATTTGATTTCCTGAATCACTTCTTGAAAGAGACTTTCCCTGTTGGGGCTCAGCCACGCCCTGCGGGAGGTGTGGGAGGGATGGGCGGGGTAGCTGGAGGAGGCCTTCCATCCTTCCATCGCAGAAAGCATCTGCTTCTCGGCTTTGCTTCCTCTGTCCTCTGAGGGGCCAGGGAGAGGGAGCCCACTGTTCCGTCCAGCTCTGAGGAGCCAACCCAGGTCCCCTCTTCCCTCTTTAAATGGCTACATCTCTGACATGGGGAAGCAGCCAGGCCGGATTCACCCTGCGGAGTTCTTTGTCCCCATCGAATTAGGGACTCCTGAACCCTGAGCCTTCTTCCCTCCCAAGTTTTACCCATTGGTGACCTGCCAGGCAGGACCCAGAATGAGCCATGAGAATGGAGACTCTAAGAAAGGGAAGGGTTAAGTGGAGATGGGCTGACACCACATGGCTTCCGTGGGAGACATAAAACCACTGGGGAAGACGCAGGTCAAATACATGAGGTCACAGGACACGTAAACGTAGTCGGGAGAGGAAGGACCTGGTTACACTGTTAGGTTTGACAACTTGGCTGACAAAAATACGTTTCTCAGAGTCTTTTTTTTTTCCATTGAAAAAATGAGGACAGCGTGATTTGTCTGCTGGGCACAGCATCAGGAAACGGACTGGGTTTATAACTCCAGACGCAGACTGAGCAAACCTTTGCCTCCCCTCCTCTCTCACACCTCCTTCATAGTGAAAGTAATGAATAAAAAATGATGAAAACCAGGAACAGGGAAAGCCAGAACAGAGACGATGAGTGGATGAAGGATTTCAGTAACGTCAGCAGGCTGGACAGCGGTAGGGAAGTGTTGGCGGAGGATTTAGAATGCAGGATGGCAGCCCCTCGACTGCCTGCCTGGGGCCTGCAGTGGCAGGGAGCCCCCGCCTGGCCTGGCCCTGGAGGGACCACAGATCTGGAATTACAGGCTGCAGGAGGAGCCTGAACCCCGAGGGGCACCTGCAGAACAGCCCCGGGCCCCAGGGAAAGCACAAGCAGCCTTCTCAGCATGAAGTAAGGAAACTAGTGTGAGCATGGTGGGTGTTTGTGCCCAGGAAGGACGCCCCGCTTCACTGGCTCCCAAAGCACTTGCCACGAAGTGAAGTGATCCAGTAAGAATAAAAACCCTGGCCAGGCGGAGTGGGTCCACTCAGGGGGGCTGAGGCAGGTGACTTTGAGACCAGCCTGAGCCAGAGCAAGACCCCCATCTCTACTACAAATAGAAAAACTAGTTGGGTATTGTGGTGGGTGCCTGTAGTCCCAGCTACTCAGGAGGCTGAGGTGAGAGGGTCGCTGAGCCTAGGAGTTTGAGGTTGCTGTGAGCTATGATGATGGCACTGCACTGTACCCAGGGTAACAGAGGGAGACTCTGTCTCAAAAATAAAAATAAATAAATAAAATAATAATGATAGAACTATTAAGAATCAGGAGGAGTAGGGAGATGTAAGTATAAGTACCCTAAATCCTCCTCCCTAATAGAGGCTATGGGAACAGAAAAACAGAAGTGTGGCTATGATCAACAGAAAAACTAAAAACTAAAGACTGGCCGGACAGGTGGAGAGCTGGGGCTGGGCTTTACCATTCTAATCCTTCCAGACTACTCAATTTTTTTTAGACCTAAGGATGCATTGCATTAATTCAAAATGAAGGGAAAAAAATTAAAAAGTGAAAAAGCAGTGTAAATGGATTTTAATTCCGTGGGTAGAATTCTGGTTGACTTCCACCGCAGCTCCTGAAGGCCTGCCGGTGTTGCTCACTTTCAGTTGGGTTGTCAGTGTAGTTGTGCGGTCCTGGTTCTTCCCAAGAGATGTGCTGGTCTCAGAGGTGTTCCCACCTGCCTGGGGTGCAGTCAGCTCAGCCCAGAGACAGGAGGAACAGAACGTCCTCTGAGGCCAGATGTGACCATTTGAGGACAGAAGCACTGCAGAGGGGCCCTCAGCATCCCCTATTCTCTCCCTGAGCCCTCTTTCCTCCTGTCCCTTTTCCTCCTTGTCTCTGTCCCTCCCTGCCTCCTTCCTTCCTTTGGAAGAGTTATTCTGTTTTGATTGACTTGTCAGAGCCCTGTTTGGGAAAGCAGATGGTTGCCGTTCAAGGACACTGCGGGTAGGGAGGTCGCCAGCTGAGTGTCTCAGTCTCAGGCCAGCCCCACTTCCTGCCCGCTGGATTGCCTCAGAGAAGTTACATTCTAGTGGACGTAAAGGATCAGAGGAATTTTCTAGAGTTTTACCTTCCCTAGGATTTGTGTGGACAAAGTCAGAGTTGGTCAACAGCAGAGTCACACTTTAACAAGTAAGAACCTTGTGGGGTCACATTTCGAAACTTCCGCCTGATAGTCCTTTAACTGTAGTTAGATGCCTCTGATGTTGGGTTTGGAAAAGAGAGTTGTGAACCTGTGGGACAAATGAAACCATCCTCTGGGCCTTTGTCCTTCACCTGGGGCTGTGAGTTTCCCTCCTGGTTTATGGCTTAGCCTTTTGGCCTCCTTAGTCACAGCGCTGAGGTGTGGCTTGGGCCTGGATGCTGCCTCTGTGCCTTCAATGTGGCATCTCAGCAGCTTTTCAGCCTTTCTTAGCTCTTTGGCACAGGGGGTTGAAAGTTTCCTCTTTATTAGAAAAGAAGATCTTCGTGGCCACTCCGATTTCTCTGGTCCCTTCCTCCTTGTGTTTGTTGGGGTTGGAGACAGACCAGGGCTGTGAGCTTGGCTTTTGCATTTAGAAGTCTGAGTGCCTCCTGCCCAACCCCCCTGCAAGAATGCTGCCCCCCTCAATGCTGTTTCTCTGCCAGCTTCCTCCTGTAAGGTGCCTCCTGTTAACCTTCACACACACACACACACTCACACCCACACCCTCTTGCACACCTCGATGTTTACCTTAGTGTGCACACACAAACCTAGCTATTTATATGGGTTCTGAACCTTTCAAAGCAGGCGCCTTGAACAAACACACTACTCCAACATTGCCGATGCGCATAATTAAAAAAACAAACAAAAACAAAGAACGGTTTGTGGAATTCCCTTCAAAGCTTCAGACCATTGTTTTGAATACCTTTATGGTTGCAAATCTTCTTTCAAGTGGATTTTTTCTTTAAGCAACTTTACTGAGGTATGGTCTACACATAATAAAATGCAGACTTCCGGGGTTTGATAAGTTTTGACAAATGTGAATGCCTGTGTAAATACCACTACGAAGAAAGGAGACTGTTTCTACCACACTAGAAAGTCCTTTCCTACATAACTGCACATATTTCAGTTTGGGTTTAGAAATATCCAAAACTTGTTTAGACTCGAGTCATGTCCTAGGGGCAGCTGAACTGACAAATGCCGTTTTGTGCCTTATGAATTGTATGGCTCAGACTAATGGAAAGCAACGCGCAGGGGAAAATGTATAAATGATTGAAGACAGGTCATGGGAACAAATCTGCAGCATTCAAGAATGGCTACTCTGGCAGCACCTGTGGCTCAGGGAGTAGGGCGTCAGCCCCCTATACCAAGGGTGGCAGGTTCGAACCTGGCCCCAGCCAAACAGCAACAGAAAATAGCTGGGCATTATGGTGGGTGCCTGTGGTCCCAGCCACTCTGGAGGCTGAGGCAAGAGAATCGCCTAAGCCCAAGAGCTGTAGGTTGCTGTGAGCTGTGACGCTCTGGCACTCTACCAAGGGTGACAAAGTGAGACATTGTCTTAAAAGAAAAGAATGACCACTCTGATGAATCTTTATTCTGGAACATGGATTTATCATTTAGAGTATTTTAATGAAGCTGGGTGTAGTAGTGGCTCGTTAAATCCTAGCACTTTAAGAAGCCAAGGCAGGAGGATCCCTTGAGCCCAGAACCTTGAGATCAGTCTGAGCAACATAGCAAGACCCCATTTCTTAAAAAAAGAAAAATTAGCTAGGTGTGGTGGTATGTGCTTATAGTCCCAGCTACTTGGGAGGTTGAGGCAAGAGGATCACTTGAGCCCAGACCTGAGAGGGCCACATGAGCTGACACCCGGCAGTGAGGATGGCTTTGTGAGAAGCCGGGGCAGGGAAGGAGCCAGCAGGCAGGGGCTGGAGTCTCCCACTTAGTAGCTGGAAGGAGAAAACAAGGGACTTCCTACTTAAAGGTAAATCTTTCAGGAGAAGGTCTGAAACTGATTCTTTCTCCACTTTCCCCATCTTCCTCTCAGGAGACAGCTGGGGAGGCAGCCATTAGTCGCTCCTATTAATTCATTACTAACTTGGCTAGAGAAAGACTGGTCTTTCCTGAGCTTAATGCTCAGAAGCTCAAGTGCTCTAAAACTGTCCTCCCTGTCCTGGGCCCCTGCCTCCACCCACAGCTTTGCCCCCTTCCCGGCCCTTGGGCTGCAAACATGGCTCCTCTGTTCTTCCACTCCACATCAGTGATAGCCCTGTCAATTCAGGAGGCCCTGGTCCCGTCCCTGCCCAGATGTGCTTACTCCAGCCTGGCCTCCATCCAACCTTGACTCCTTGGCTGGATGCTACTCTTGCCCCCTGTGGCATGTCTAGCTCTGTAAGAAGCCAGCACAGGATGCTGGGATTTTGGGAATTGACCTTGAACTAGGTACACAGTTGAGCCTTGTTCTGGGCAAGGGTACTTCTGAAGGACAGAGGAGTTATCCAGACAAAGGAGGCAAGGGCGCGGTGTGTGTGCCCTGGGGGACTCTTCGGGTATGATCTTGATGGCGTTTGAATGGCCAGGTCTGTTGCAGCTATGTAATGCTGCAAACCCAAGCAGCCCAAAACTCAGTGCTTAAAACGATGAGCACACTGAGTTTGCCGATAGATGTGCCACCCGTCTAGGGTTTGTCGGAGGAAGCTCATTTCTGCTCTGCTTGGCACCACAGCCTGGGACTGGAATCCTCTGGAGACTTGCTCAGCGACATATCGACTGGCAGCTGACACTGGCTAAGGGCTGAAACGTTAGCTTAGGTGGCTGCTGAACACCAACATTTGGCCTCCCCATGAGAGAGAAGACTGGGCTTCCTTACAATGCAAGGTCTGGCTTCTCAGGGTCTTGAGAAGGAAATAGCCAGGCAGATTCTGTATCTGCATTTAGGAGCTAGCCTCCGAAGTCACATCACATTACTTCTGCTTCATTCTCCTCGTTAGAAGCAAGCAACTAAGACTGGCCCAAATTTGGAGAAAGAGAACTCAGACCCACCTCTAGATGGGGTATTGCTGTCACATTGTAAGGTTTATGTGTATGGTGTATGGGAGCGATTGGTGTGGCCATCTTTGCAAAATATGATTAGCCCCAGCAGGGTATGGGTGCTGGGGCTAATCATATTTTCACCTTGGTGTCATACCTTGTAGGAAGCATGGAGCCAGTGACAGGTATCGATTTGGGTATGACCTGCTCACGTCTGTGCCTAAGGAGGCTTTCCCTGGGGTGATGCGGTAGAAGATTTGAAGAGGGCAGGGGGTGGGGAGCTGGGGCTGGGAGAGACTGTTGCAGTAATCCAGGGGAGAGATGGGACAGGCCTGAGCCAGGGCACACACTGGGGGAGGAAGGTAGAGCCAAATGTGGGAGACACCAAGAAGAGACCACAGGGCCCAGTGATGGGTGAATGCCAGAGGGTGAGGAAGAGGGGACATCCAGGGGATTCTTGGTTTCTGGCTTCAGAAACTGAGTAGAGGTGGCACAGAATAAAGGAGAAATAGGACAGGCTTGTGTGGGAAGATAGGGAGTCCTAGTGGGAAATGAGTCTGAGGGGTCTGAAAGTGTCTGTGTGGACACTCCCAGCAGATAGTAGGATGGACCTGAGTTGTAAAGATCTTAGCAAAGTTCTGGATAAGGACCTGAGATTTGAGTGCCATCATCCTTCAGGCCAGTGAGATTGCCTGGGAATATGTGCAAGACAGATGTGTGTCCAGAGAGGAGATCCTAGAGACTTTGAGGGGTTTTAGTCTTTAGGGAATGGTCAGAGGAGGAGAATCTGGCAATGCATCCGAGATCAGATTGCTCCTTCCCTGAGTCAGACCTGGATCAGTGAATGAATCATCTGGGCTCAAGTGTGCTCTGATGCACACTTGGAAAAAGACTAGACGTTGACCAATCCCATCCCAGCACCATCTGGTGCTGCCTTGCCAGCCTGCACTGTGGCTCTTATCTGTCTTTCTACGTTGTTGGGGCAGCTCCTGCATATTAAGGGATTTGTCTGATTGCTTTGCTGCTTCTAATCCTTCACACAGGAGCCTCTTCACAATTGGTCAGATCCAGCATGTGTGTCCCAGTGACTGTCACCCACCAGATCCTGTGGGTGGGACTTTCCCAAGCAACATACTTGGAACCTCACTCCCACTGATTTTGATTCAATATGTCTGGCCTTGGGCCTTGCCTTTTTGTTTCAAAGACATCTTCATCCATGGTTTTGATTCAAAGCTGAATTAAGAACCACTGATGTAGCCCATGTACCTCACAGCTGAGGAAACCTAGACCCTGGGGGAACTGGCTAAGTTGCCCCACTGAGTGAGCTGTCCAGGCCTGGTCCACTCCAGGATGTCCAGTGACTGGCACCTAAGCCCCAAAGTACTACATGCTAGGCACTGGGGTTCCCCCTCTCTGGACCTTAGTTCCCCATTTACAAAAAGAGAGTGGGACAAGATCACTTTCAAAAATACTTTTATCACAAAATATTAACAGGAATTCCAATGCATGCAATGAAGCCTGGTGGGGGCTCCCTGGGCAGGCAGGGTAGAGCACTGCTTCTGCTTCCAGGCAGCCAGGCCAGCTTCCTTCTGCCACCAGTGAGGAGTGAGGTGGCCGTGTAGGCTCGAGGGCAGCCGTCAGGTTGGAGAGGTGTCTGGTTCCATGGGTGTAATGACCTCCTCAGATCTGGAGGCTGTAAGCATGGACATGTGAGCTGGCAGGCAGTTCTGAGCCTCACAAAGGTTCTGTCCTGGCAGGGAGGAGACCTCAGAGCCTGGAGTGAGGGCCCCTGAGGAGCAGGCAGGCTCAGCTTTGGAAGGAAATAGAGATGAAGGTGGAGCCCCAGCTGCTCTCCTGAGATGCCAGCCCTTCAATTAAGGGAAGAACTTTGGCAGACTAACAGCACCCCACCCTTCCCTAGAGGAAAAGTGTCATCCCCAAGGGCACTTTCCAGGGGCTGATTGCGGGTGTGGGGCTCCTGGCCAGGAGTCTGTTTGGCCCTGGTCCAACAACTCAGGACCTGGGAGGGCCCAGAGCTCAGCCTGCAGCACCAAGCTACAGTAACCCCTCTCCTGCCCTCCCTGATATGTGTCCCCATCAACCTAGGAACTCACATTTACTCAGTACCCACAGGACAAGGCACGCAGGGCAGGGTGAGAAACCGACAGACGGCCTGGGCCCCTTCCTCAGCCATGATCATCTGCCCAGCAGCCACAGATACCGCTGGTAAGAGGTGACAAGTGTGATAAGGACAGGAATAGGGACATCCACTCAAACCAGGTTTGGGGGCCTCATTGTGGTGTCTTGCCTAAGGCCTTAGAGGTGCCCCCTCTAGAGGTCTAAAGGAGATGTCCTCAGGAACGGAGGACAGGTAGAAAGAGGTAGGAAGATGTGACTTGGGACTTGTGCACATTAGGGATCAATCCAAGGTGCTTGGCTGGCAGTGGGGCTGTTTCCTCAGATGGTTTTCCAGCCCTGTTGGATCATCTGTGGCTGTAAGGGCCACTCATGATGACAGGGACAACAGCGCAGTAATGGGGAGAGCACAGTACGGTAGTGATGGCACTTCACCTGCAGGACTATGACATAAGTGCTCCTGAGCCAGGCTGCTGGCCACCTTGCCAAGGAGGGCCTGGGCTGGAAGGCTTGGGGCTAGGGGCTTGCTGTCCAGGGCCTCACGGCCGTCCTTATCCCTAGGTGTTCGTGCTCTGCCAAGGCATCCTGCAGCTCTGCCAGCTCCTGTACAGCGCCTACTTCAAGAGCAGCCTCACCACCATCGAGAAGCGCTTTGGGCTCTCCAGTTCTTCCTCGGGTCTCATTTCCAGCTTGAATGAGGTAAGCAGGAGGGGTGCCACCCTGGCCACAGGATCTGGAAGATGCAGAGGCACAGGGCTGGGATATGTGCTAGAGGCAGGGGCCAGGGAGACAGCAGAGACCCAGTGGGCACAGTGAGACCAGCTGCATTTCCTGAGGCACGGCAGGTGCCAGGTGCTGAGCTGAGTGCCTCCCATGCCTGACCCTGGGGCTCCTCACAGCCCGTAAGCTGTGCTTTGCTCATGCCCATGGCCCACATGCGGATCCGGGGCTGGGCAATACAAGTGGCTTGTCCCAAGGCTGCAGGCTGTCTGCCTCCAAGCTCCATGCCTCAGGTTGAGTTCTGTGGCACCTTGCGACCTTGTGTGGCCTCTGTGCTCTGCTCTGCCCTCGGCCATGCCCTGTCTTATGAGGATGACAAGGAGCCAGAGCTGCTTAGTGGCCTTGACTCCCAGACCTGTGACTTCCTAGCATTTCCCTATCCCTTGGTGATCATACATTAGCGTTCAAAGAAGACAGAGTGGGCTGGAAGGCTGAGGTGGGAAGTCAGAGGTCAGGGCCTGCCAGGAGCCCCTGGAAGCTGGGAGAGAGGGCAGGCTGCAGAGCCCTCCATCATGCTCTATGGAGCCAGGTCACTCCTCTGGAGTGTGGTGGGCTCTTCCCTCTACCTAGGGAAATTCAGGTCAGCAGGAACTTAGAGGCATCCTGGGCCCTCTGCAGCTTCTGGCTAAGATGGAGCTGTCAGAGAAGGCAGGTATCTCCTACCTCAGCCTTCACCCTACAGTCTCCCTTCCCGTCTGCTGCTGCCAGAACCGGGGAGCCTGGCTTTGCCCTTCACCCTTCCCACAGCCTCAGTACAGCGTCCCTGGGGCCCCTCCCTGGGCCAGCCCCTTGGCAGTCCTATGTGGGAGGCTCTTTTTGTATCCACATTTTCCAAAAGAGGACACCTGTATTAGAAAACCTGAGTACTTTGTCCCAAGTCACTTGTCACGTGCTCAGCACCGCCAGGATCTGAGCCTGGGCCTGTCCTTTGGGCATCTGCTAAGGCTCCTCTGGGAATTCACAGCTGACCTTGCAGTGGCACCTCCAGGCCCGTGTCCACCCAGTCTCGTGTTCTCCGCACTCATCACTGAAATCTCGGCTGGCACCCCCTCTGCACATACTCCCTACCATGGGCTAACGCGTGTGACACATGTGCGCATTCACACACAGTCCTGCAGCCTGTCCAAGTTGTCCCTGCTATGCTGAAGGCCCCAGGTCTCTGCCTCTGAACTCCAGGCCCGTGTATCCTTCATGGTTTTCTGAGCATATGCGTCTGTCTGTGTGTGTGTGTCTCAGTGTCTGCGTACCTGTCTCTGTGTGTGTCTGTGTGTCTCGGTGTCTGCACAGCTGTGTCTGTGTGTGTCTGTGTGTCTCGATGTCTGCGTACCTATCTCTGTGCGTGTGTGTGTCTCGGTGTCTGTACACCTGTCTCTGTGTGTGTCTGTGTGTCTCGGTGTCTGCACACCTGTCTCTGTGTGTGTCTGTGTGTCTCAGTTCTGCACACCTTTCTCTTTGCATGTCTGTGTGTCTCGGTGTCTGCATACCTGTCTCTGTGCGTGTCTGTGTGTCTCGGTGTCTGCGTACCTGTCTCTGTATGTGTCTGTGTGTCTCGATGTCTGCACACCTGTCTCTGTGTGTGTCTGTGTGTCTCAGTGTCTGCCCACCTGTCTCTGTGTGTGTCTGTGTGTCTTGGTGTCTGCCCACCTGTCTCTGTGTGTGTCTGTGTGTCGCGGTGTCTGCACACCTGTCTCTGTGTGTGTGTATGCACGTGTCTCGTCTGATTATGTGTCTTTCCTGAGCTTCCTGATGATACCTGGTGGCAGGGGCTACCTCACCATGTGGGCCGTGGGGCCTGGTCTCCCTGTGCTATAATCACACAGAATGCACCCTTCTAAATTAGCCCATGACTTTGGTAATGTCCCTGGTACATGTTCTCCTCCCTCGTTATGGACATCAGGGAGAGCAAACCTGTGATGTTTGTGTCCCCACAGTCCTGTTCCTTGACCCTAGCAGGCATCACTCAGCTGTGGTCTTAGCAGGACCAATCAGCTGTGGTCCCTTTCCTGCTGAGTCACACACAGCCTCTGAATCCTTCTCAACACAGTGTTGTAGACTCCTCTACTGATGAAAACCAGAGCTGGTGTTCAGGGGGAATCATCTCAGCCATGGTACCCAAGTATGTGATCTCCCATGGTTAAATTTTCATTCCTAATGTCCTTATGTTTGGACAAACATGTGAGCCCAGGAATAATTGTATTCTCCAAAGAGAAGGGAGCAGCTGGCTGGGACATGTTGCAGGGTCGTGTGTCCCCAGAGCTATGTTCAAACATAAAGACAACTTACCCACTGAATCTTCTCTTCTCCCAGTTCACGATGAACTTTGTAAGAATCTGACTTTGGATCACGCCTATGGGCATGATTTGAAGCAAACACCAGGTAGTTCATTCCTCTGACCTAACAACCTGTGTGTGTTAGTGGCCCTCCGGGGAGGTGACCCTCACCACCTCACAGAGTGCTCCGGAGGCCAGCGGGGAGGTGAGGGGGAGACACAGGCTGGGCATAGAAGGCCAGTGGCAGGGGAGGAAACTTGATTATCAAGAGAAGGCGAGTGTCCTGGCCCTGGGGGGCAGCAGCTAAAGGCCAGGGCTAAGCTCACAAAGTCAGGGTGGGGGGCTCGAGGCTTCCTGTCCTCAGAGCCTCCCCACTGGTGTTCCCTGGGCGTCTTTGATCTGGGACGTTGAAGGGCAAGGGATATGTTACAAATGGGCTTTGTAAAGTGCCTTCAGGGGCCTCACAATAAATCCACAGCTGTTTCAGGGGCCACTTAGGGGCTGAGACCTGGGTCCCTCTTCTCCTCAGAATAGCTGCATTTTAGGTGGGTTGTTTTATAATAGGGAAAAATAGACTTTTCAAAGGGACTCTAGCTGAAGAAAAGTTTGAGAACAAGATCTTAAGTCAGAATCAGCCGTAACACCTGTGGAGGTCCAGCTTCCATACGGAAATCAGCCCAGGCCCCGGGACAGGGCGGAACGGTGGGTTCCAGACCTCCCTGTCTTCCCCCTCCCAGCTCCCCTTAGGGCCTTGCACCATCCCTCACCCCAACCTTTTAAAGTCAGGCTCAGTTCACATAGCCGATAGCATCTGACATTTACAGTCATGAGAAAACAGTTGTGGGGAAACAAGAAGGACATAAATGGAATGTGAGAAGTGTGTGAATGGAGCTCTCTTTCCAGACCCAGGTTGCAGAATGTTCTAGAACCACATCTGGCAGAGGCTGGCAGAGCAACTCGGGCTGTCCTCACACCCTCCCCTCCCCCTCCTCTGTGCGGCCTGAGCCAGCTCCCTCCTGGCCTTGCCGGAGGGGTCTCCTGGGTTCCCACCGGCCCTTTACTGTTTTCTTCAGTTTGTTCAACTTCATGAGCATCAAGTATGTGTCAGGCATGGTTCTGGGTGCTGGGGACACAGGAATGAACAGACAGACATCTGGATATATGTAATATTTATTTATAGAAATAAAACTTGGGGTAGATAAGATGACGACGAGGGCTGTAGGGAAAGATAAAGTCCTAGAAGGGAGAGGGGGTGGGCAGGGATGGGGGAGGCCATGTTAACCAGTCTGACGTAAGCATTCCAAATTGTATATAAAGTCAGCGCATTGTGCCCTATAAATGCAGTAATACACACAGTTATGATTTAATAAAAAAAAGAAAAAAGAAAAAGAAAGGCTTTAATGAGAAGATTCCATCTGAGCAGACACCTGAAATAGGTTAGATAAGAAGAGGGCCCTGAGGACAGTAAGTACAAAGGCCGGAGAATGGAAAGCCCAGCTGGGACAGCTGGCTGGCATGGGAAGAGGAGCAGAGGGACCAGGCAGGGCTGGTGAGGCAGGCCCCTGAGTGCCTTTACCACGGAGGGTTCGAACGAGGGCCCCCTTACAACAGGGCAGGGGGAGAGGCAGGGACCCAGTTAGGAGGCTTCAGGAGGCAGCAGGAGTAGCTGACCTGTGGGTGGCTGCTGCAGGTCCGGCCAGTGGGACTTGCTGACTGATTGGCTCTGAGGTGAGGAAAGTCAAGGAGGATGATCAGGTGTTCTGTTTGAGTCACTGGGAGGGTGGAAGTGCCACTTACTGAAATGAGGACAGGAGGATGGCCTGGGTTTTGAGGGAGAGGAAGAAAAGTGAGAGTTTGGATATGCTGAACCTTGGGAATCAGAAGCACACACCAAGTGTGTAAGGCCATGGGACTGGACCAGCTCACCCTGGCAGGAACCAAGGGTGCAGGGACACCGAGGAGGCTGAGGAGGAGCAGGCAGGGGAAGGAAAGTGGGAGAAGGTGGTGTCCTGGGAACTTACTGGAAGTGCTTCAGGAAGAGAGAAGTGGGCAGACAGATCAGTGGTGCTGAGAGGTGAGGAAAGAACTGAGCCTTGGCTGTAGATTCAGCAATGAGGAAGTCACTGGTGACTTTGGGAAGAGCTAGGTACTGAGGCTCTAGCCCCTGTTTCCTGAGCCAAGAGCACTGCTTCTCCAGCCAAAAGGAGACTGGGGTATGGACAGGGCAGGGTGATGGCTGTAGATTTGCAGGGCTCCTCCAGTCCAGGTGAAATGTATTCTGGGGAGAGGACCGTGTCCTTGGATGGAGATATGGTCAGGAGACCTGCCAGCACCCACTTTATCATTGAACACCCCACCCCCAAGCTGGAGCCTTCAGTTCCCTGCCCTGGCTCTGGGTGGAGCTCAGAAAGCACATCCTCCAGGGACCACCAGAAATGTGGAGTTATCAATGTTTCCACCTGGGAAGGGATGTAGGGGTACTGGTCCTCATCCCTCACTCCACAAAAGCGGAAACAGGTCCAGGGAGAGAGGGGGTGCAGGCCAGAAATCTCCTTTTCAAGAGGCAGCAGACCACTCTAGGTACACCGTGGTGCTGTAGAGTCAAGCAAACCTGGTTCAAGCCACCCCCTAATCTCATTGATTGTGGGCATGTTACTTAATATTCTGAGCCCAGTTTTGTCAGGTGAACAATGATTGTTGTATGATTAAATGAGATAAGCATGCTGCGTGGTTGTTATTCTATCTATGAAGCTAGAGTCTGTGGGTCCTTTAACTAACACCTAATTAGACCAGGGGTGGTGGCTCACACCTATTATCTCAGCATACTGGGAGGCTATGGCAGGTGGATCCCTTGAGCTTAGGAGTTGGACAGTAGCCTGAGCAAGAATGATACCCTGTTTCTACTAAAATAGAAAAGGCATTAAGATGGGCTCCTACAGTCCCAGATACTAGGGAGGCTGAAACAAGAGGATCGCTTGAGCCAGGAGTTTGAGGTTGCTGTTTTGATGACACCAGGGCATTCTACCCAAGGCCAGAGTGAGACTGTCTCAAAAACCAAACCAAACCAAACAAACTAGTACCTAATTAAACATGGGAGTTAATTAGGGAACGTTTTATTTCCAGGAGCCACTCAGGGTTGGAGGCATCCTTGGACTTTTCCCCAGAAGGCTAGGTTCTGAGAGGGATCAATTTTAGGTAATGAATTTTTCAGTCATCTCCAGATACTTGATCTGAGAAAGGTTTTAGACAACAGAGGGAAAGCTGAGACTTCCTGTTTGGCCCTCTGTGAGGCTCTCGGGGCAAGGTTGACACCACAGCTGGCATGGGGCAGCCCCTTCCCTGTGGGGTCTTCCTGGATGAGGTCAGATCTCTGTGGTGGATGAGTAAGGACACTCGGCCCCTCTGCTCTCTCCACAGATAAGCAATGCCATCCTCATCATCTTTGTCAGCTACTTTGGCAGCCGGGTGCACCGTCCACGGCTGATCGGCATCGGGGGTCTCCTGCTGGCTGCAGGAGCCTTCATCCTCACCCTCCCACACTTCCTCTCGGAGCCCTACCAGTACACCTTGGCCAGCGGCGGTGAGTGGCCTCCAACCCCAGCATCGAGGGGAGCTGAGCACTTCACAAAATTAGTGGGGACGCTCCTGGGGCAGTGGATACCATTCTGGGCCGCACTGCCCTCTTTCAGCAGAAAGTTCTTTGGGCTTTTATTGTTTTGCTTCTCCCCAAAGCACATCTGAGGCTCAGAATGCTTGTTGAGGAAAGACTATGCACCTGCGGCTCACTTATTGCTCTTTCCTGTGCTTCATGCCAGGGGGGACCCAAGTTCCACCTGCCTAGGGACACTTGTGAGATAAGCATGTTGCTTGGCTGTTAATAAGATCTGTGGATTTCCTTGATGCTTACTTAATTATACTACTTGTTGACATTTGTATATTCTTTCATAATTCTTTAGTTTATAATGTACTTACACTCTGATCTCATTTGATCACATTCACTATGTTGAGTCTACCAGCCCATGAACGTGCCAAGAGCTTGCCTCACCATTGCTCTTAGGTTTAAGACTTAACATTGACCTATCTTAACAAACTCAAAGTTCATGAATGTCTCTGTTTTCCAGGAGAACAAACTAAGGATTCTAGGATGTTTTAATGCTCATCTTCTTCTTCCATCTTCCATTTTATTGTTGACCAGTGTTTTAGTTCCATGTGTCTTTAATTTCTCCCAATGGTCATTACTATACATTATTATCAAACTGCTATTTATATATAAGTCAGTGCTTACTTATATGTAACTACAAGTTTACTGGTTTCTTTGTTCACCATTGATTCTTACATTTCACCTACCCTGTTGACTCCTTTTTTATTTTTATTTTTTTTTTTTGAGACAGAATCTCACTTTGTCACCCTCAATTAAGTGCCCTGGCGTCACAGCTCACAGCAACCTCCAGCTCTTGGGCTTAGGCAATTCTCTTGCCTCAGCCTCCCGAGTAGCTGGGACCACAGGCACCCACCACAACGCCCGGCTATTTTTTTGTTGCAGTTTGGCCGGGGCCAGGTTTGAACCCGCCACCCTCAGGACATGGGGCCGGCGCCCTACTCACTGAGCCACAGGTGCTGCCCATTTTCTTTTTCTTCAAGGATATCCATTAGTGTTATTTTCAGGTGGGACCATGAGTGAGAAAATCTCCGAGTTTTTGTCTGAAAATGCTTCAGTTTTACCCTTGTTCTTGAATTATAGTTTGGCTTTTATCTAAACAAGATTTTAAGTTAATAGGTATTTCTTCTTAGCACTTCAAGGTTACCATGCCTCTGTCTTCTGGCATTTCTCGATGGTGCTGGGACTTTTCCATCAGTCTAATTATCATCTTTTATAAGGTATCCTGTATTTTCTGTCTCCAGTTGTATTTAAGATTTTCTTTCTTCTCTGTTGTTTCATGTGTTTTTACACATCTATTTAGAAGTCCATGTGCTAAATCTTTTGAAAATTAAGGTTACTTTTTTTTTTTTAATTTTGAAACATTCTCAGCCAACATACTCCTAATATTGCACACCCCTGTTTTCTTCATCTTTTCCTCTAGAACTCTTTTTATTTATGTACTCAACATTTCCATTTCTGGCCTTCTTATCACTTAACCTTTCTTTTCATCGTTTTCAGTGCTTTGTGCTGCATCCTGGACAGTTTCCTTAAAACACATCTTTCTGTTCACTTCATTTCTCCCCAGCCTTGTTAATAGATGTCAGACCAGTCCTTTATGTTGAAAATGTTAAGAGCGCTCTATAGTTTGCTAATTTCTAAAAATTCTTATGATCATTTTCTAAATATATCTGTCCTATGTTCATGGTTTCTTGGTGTTTCCTTATGATTTCTATCCTTTCTTTGATGACGTCAACTATTTTAAATACATTTATTTTATAATCTTTTCCAGATTGTTCTGGGAGCTCAAGTTTTGAGAATATTATTACCCCCCAATGTTTTGTGTCTGCTTTCTGTTATTTGTGGTGGATTATTTTCTTGTGTGTTCTATAATGTTTGACCATGAGCCATTTGCAGTGGGATTTTTCTCCCCCTGTAGAAATTTTATGCGGTCTGGTTTTGGGAAAAGCCTGACAAAGTGGTTTTGCTTTTATATTTCCTGGGCACCCTGGAAACATCACTACTTTGGAGCTAATTTTATGTTAATGGATTGACTCAGGATGGATTTGCACTTGTTTTAAGTGCTGTAGGAAGTGACTGTGGTTTTGTGATGAGCAGCTGTGAAGGGCCCAGTCCCTCTACAGGAAGGGACTCATCCTTAGTCCACTGTATTGGAGTTGAAAGTATCCAAGGATAAATGAGCCACCCAGGAATGTGCTGAGGAAGTAATTGATCCTGGTTTGCTCAGATGCCAGGCTCTTTGATTGAAGTCAGATGTATAGATCAGGTCTAAGAGATGAATCGTTAGGATGATAGAGGGAGGAGATTGCTTTATAGACTGTGAGACCCACAGTGCACAGAGAGAAGTAGTTGGAATGGGAGAAGAAGGGCAGGGGCAGGGCTGTCTAATGGTGTCCGCTGGGCTCTGCTCATGGAAATCTTTTCCCCATCTCTTTATAAATACCTAGTTACTTCTTATAAATGTGTCATGGCTTTAGATCCATTGGGACTGTGTGAGGCTGAGGCCTGCTTCAGGTGGGCAGGGGTGAGGACAGACCCGAGCCTCTTTCTTCCCCTAGGTCTAATTTTGAAAAATTCTAGACAAGAAGTTTGAGGTCAGCTTGGAAGGAGAGTCAGTAGTTGTTGGCCACCTTCTCAGAGGCCAGCCCAGCTGCACTGTTGTCCCTCCAGACGCATGGTGCCTGCCCTTCCCCTTCTTCTACCCCATGAAGACTGGGCTTATGGGATCAGCAAGGGAGCCTGGGGCACTGGAGCCAGGCATACATCGTGGCCTGCCAGGTGGGAGGACACCCTGCCAAGGACACATCGTGGCCTGCTCAGCTGGCAAGTCAGCTCTCCGCAGCCTGGGCCCACATCCCAGCACATCTCCTTCCCATAGAAAGCCCTCTGATCCTTGTCAAAGATGGTCAGATTGGGTTCAGCCTACCACATCTTCCCAGGTTGGAGGGAAACCATCTGCCTTTCCAGCCTTGCCTTCCGTGCTCCTAGCCACAATTTCCCAAGAGGACTAATGGGCTGTAAGGACCACAGTTTGCCCCTCAGTGCTCTGGGGGCAGGGAGCCATAGGCCGCAGGAGTAGACTATTTTGTAGTTATTGCTCAGTTTATTTGTGCAACTTTTAATTGCAACAATAGGGCATAGCAGTCTCCCTCCGTCTGGCCTGAATCAGAGTAATGGCTGGAAGTGTTCAGGACTGAGCTGCCTTCAGGGCAATTTCCCAATGCCAGGGGTGGGATGGGGAGGACTGTGGCCTAGGAGCCTCATCCCTGAGATCATACGGGGCCTGCACCCTGGGTACCAGGGCAGAGTGGGACTGTGCTATGCCTGTATGTGCAATTAAAAATATTCATAAAGCCCCCTTTCATGGGAAAACCTTGAAATGTGACTCCTACTTCACATGTATTCCTTTGGAAACTTTAGTTTTGAAACATGCAAGGTTGGCAGGAACAAATGCTTTCTTTAGTTTTACCATCCTCACTGGTGGTATGAATCTGAATTGTCCTCAGGAACCAGGCAGTCCTCAATCTGCGTCTGGGCTTTGAGACTTCCTAATGGCCTGGCATTGGGCTGCTTTCTCCTGCTCCAAGTCTTGGCTTCCCCCTGTAGATCTGAAATAGATCCTTCCTTGTACAGCTAAGAGGGCTGAGCAGATGAACGTTGAGAAGTTAGCCGAGTGTCAGCATGTACAGTAATCTTTTTTTTTTTTTTTTTTTTTTTTTTGCAGTTTTTGGCCAGGGCTGGGTTTGAACCCACCACTCCTGGCACATGGGGCCAGCGTCCTACTCCTTTGAGCCATAGGCACGGCCCCATGTACAGTAATCTTTAAGTGGTGGCTTTTTCCCCCATGATGCTGAGTAAACTAACAGATACTATAGATTCCACATGAGAAAGCACCTTCCTTCCAGTCAAGAGCCAGAGTGCAACAGCTCTTGGCTGTGGGTTGGGCAGCCTGGGGCATCTGAAAGTCGATTTTCTCTACCTCTGCTCCACACAGGCCTCTGCTCTGACCCAGAGCAGGGCTCTCCCTTGGCATGGTCCTGCTGCAGCCTCCCCCATAAGTCTGTGGGATTTCTCTTGGAGGAAACTTAGTCTACTGTTGGACCTTCTTGCCAGATCCTCGTGTGGGTTCAGCCTGGTATGATGGGCAGAAAATGGACCTTGGCATTCAAATCCCAGCTCAGCCAGTGACTTGCCAAGTCTCCTCAGGCAAGCTAGTTCACCTTTCTGAACTTGTTTCCTTACCTATAAAGTGAGAACAGTAATACTTTCATTCAGAGTGTTCAGAGAGTAAAATTAAAATGAAATAACCTAAGTACAGTGGCCACCCTGTTAGCTGTTGAGCACACTTCTATTTGCCTGCCTTCATTGTGATATTCGAAATCTGGTACTCGTAAGTCACGGCCCCCAGACCTACTGTCGTGTGTTCATTGCTGATTTCTTCCCCTCAGAGTAAAGCTGCTCCAAAAATGAACATGGGAAATGAAGAGTAACTATGTGTTTTAGGGAAAAAAAAAATAAGGAAGGGCTGAACATTGTGGGAATCACGGAGACCTTTAACAACTAATTGCTAATTTTAAAAAGGCCATGAAGACATTTATGGATGTTTAGATTTTCTAAATGTCAGTGGGGTCCGGAAATGTGCCCTGGCGCCTTTAGAGAAAAGGCTAGCTACCTAGCCAAAACCTCCAGGACCACTTCTGGAAGGCGCAGGGGTTCTCTTCTGTGGGAAACAGACCAACAGCAGACCCGTTCTCCTGAGAGATAAGAGAAGGGACTTCGGAAACCAGTGTCTGGCGGGACTAGGTGTAACCTGGAAAGACCCTGCAGCCAAGTCCAGAGGGAAGTCTGCCCACACACAGACAATGGAAGACTCCGAGGGGAAGCTTCCTGGAGGGTCGGGGGAGGGAGGATGGGAGTGTATTTTTGGAGTAGTTGAGAAAAGAAAGGGAAGAGCCACTTTCCAGTCCTTTACTCATGAAATCGCCAGCCCTCACCCATACCCACTCATCCAAGCCCCCCCCCCCAAAAAAAGAGGGTGGTAGGAAGGCATTGGCTGGGAAGCCTTGGAATCCTGAGTGGCTGCGTCCCTTCCTCAGGGGAGGAAGGAGAGCATGCAGCCCCCTAATTCCCAGAGTAGAATCCATTCCCTGAACTCTGTGAGTCACACAGGGTCCTCCTTCAATGGTGGGAACCCCTCAGAACAGTGAGCTCAGGGCCGCTATGTGCCCAGCCCCTACCTGTGGTGTGACACAGGTGTGCCACAGAGCCCTGGGGGGAGTGAGGGCACATGGGGCCAAGGATGGTGAGAGTGTTTGGGGGGCAGCTGTGCATAAGTGTGTGTGAGGGAGGTGTTTCTGTGCATGGGAAGTTGAGTGTACAAGGAAGTGTGTGGGTGGAGGGGAGGTAGACCTATGTGGGGATGGGGGACAAGGTGAAGCATTGGGGTGGGAGATGTGTGAGCAGGAGGTGTGTGGGCGTGTGGGTGGGGCTGAGGAGGTGAGGTGGGGTGCACTTGAGGGGCAAAGTGTGTGGGTGGAGGGGTGTGGAGGTGGGGTGCATGTGAGGGAGATATGTGGATGTATGGGAGGTGGGGGGTGTGCGAGGGAAAGTGTATGGGTGGAGGGGTGTGTGTGAGGGGAGTGTAGGGGTGCATGGGGGTGTGAGGGTGCATGTGAGGGGACGTGGGAGGTGGTCGGAGGGTGAGGTGAGCATGCGGAAGGGCAGAAGAAAAGTGGAGTGTGGGGGTGGGGAGTGCCTGGGTGGCCAGTCCTGTGGTAGTTGCACAACCTGGCTGATGGATCTATTTAACCTGAAAAGGAAGAGAAACCAAAGAAATAACGTGTGTGTTATTAATTTCACTGAGAGAAAAATAGCCCTGAACAGATGAGCAGAACAGGATTTAATGAGGTTTGATGTGGAACATGTTTTAAATGCACAGTGTAGAGAAGAATGGAAATCAGCTGGGGATGTGATGGGACACACTAGGCTGCTGTGTGGGCGGAGGGGGCCGGGGTGGACGCCGACAGAGCCGTCACACCGCGTGGCCGGACTCTGAAGGGCGGAGGGGGCCGGGGTGGACGCCGACAGAGCTGTCACACCGCGTGGCCGGACTCTGAAGGGCGGAGGGGGCCGGGGTGGACGCCGACAGAGCTGTCACACCGCGTGGCTGGACTCTGAAGGGCGGAGGGGGCCGGGGTGGACGCCGACAGAGCCGTCACACCGCGTGGCTGCGACTCTGAAGGGCGGAGCAGTGATCTACGTACAGATGACTTATTAAAAAAAGAAAAGAAAAGCAGTCAACCCCTTCAGGCTCTTTTCTGTGGGCAAGTCACACTCCCCTCTGACCGGCCTGGACCCCTTATCTTCTGATGTCCAGCCCAGGCCTCAGCTCTGCTGCCCCCGTCAGCCCCTCAGCATGTCTAGTCATTTCCCTTGCTCAGGAATGAGGCCAGCTTGGGCCGAGGGGTCTCAGAGGCAGGCTGCAGCCAGCTCTTCCAGGGAGAGTCAGAGGCTGCAGACCATGTGTTGTGTCAGGGGCCCACCATCCGGAGGGACCGGTCTCCTTGGGACTTAGTCTCCAGGGTGGAAAGGAAGGCTGGCTTTGGGTACCCTGGGGACACTGCTGAGGAGTGAGGGATAGCCCCATGGAGACAGGGCACCGGCCCCCATCCTGCTGGGGAACTCAGTTTGAAGAAACCACTGATGGGTTAGGTGCAGTGGCTCAAGCCTGTAATCTCGGCATTCTGGGAGGCTGAAGTGGGTGGATTGACTGAGCTCACAGGTTCAAGACTAACCTGAGCCACAGAAAGACGCCATCTCTAAAAAATAGCCAGGCATTGTGGTGGGTGCCTGTTGTCCCAACTACTTGGGAGGCTGAGGCAAGAAGATCACTTGAACCTAAGAGTTTGAAGTTGCTGTGAGCTATGATGCCATGGTACTCTACCAAGGGTGACCAAGTAAGACTCTGTCTCAAAAAAAAAAAAAACAACAAAATAGCCGGGCATTGTGGCGGGTGCCTGTAGTCCCAGCTACTCAGGAGGCTGAGGCAAAAGAATCTCTTGAGCCCAAGAGTTGGCGGTTGCTGCAAGCTGTGACGCCATGGCACTCTATCCAGGGACTGTGAAGTAAGACTCTGTTTTAAAAAGAAAAAAAAAGAAATCACTGATATTTTCAGTAAGAGAAGGTTGGGCTCCCCACTCCTCCTGTGGCTCCAAATTTCAAAAGGGAATCACTGGCACATTTGGGCAGTGGGCTCCTGCCAGGAGGTGGGAGATGGACCAGGGCAGTTTCTTTGTCTCAGGAACAAAAGGACTTTTCAGAATTCGGGGTCTGGACTGGACTGGCTGTAGTCAGAGAGGGCACAAGGGGCAGAACTCTAAAGGGAGGAGCAAGCAAAGAAAAGTCAGCAGCACAGAGGACTAAGGCACAAACCAGGACCTCAGCGGTCACCAAGGGGGCTGGCTGGCGCTCTGCGGTGTTTTGTGGAGCCCCTTCCCGGCCCCTTCCCAGCCTAGGGGTAGAGTGAGGAGAGGTCTGAGCAGGGCAGCTCTGGACCCCGTACCCCCACCCCCCACCTGCTGACAGGAGATCTCCTATTATTGTCTGTTTCATGCATTGTGCTTCCCCAGGACCACTGGTCGCAGAAACACAGCTGATGTGTTTGAAAACCATGGGACTAGACTGGGACCAAGAAACATTTACCATAAAGGACTACGTAGTAAATATTTTAGGCTTTCAGACCATAAGGTCTCTGACTATTCAGCTTCACCGTAGTAACACGGAAGTTCCCGTTAATGACAGAGAAAGCAAGTGAGTGTGACTGTGTTCCCATAAAATGATTGACAACAGGCCGGGGGCTGAATTAAGCCCACAGATTGTAGTTTGCAAGTCCCTGGACTAGACGCCTTTTAAGACCTCTGCCAGGCCCACTGGCCCTGCCTTTTTTCCCCATTCTTCTCTTTCACTCCCTGAATACTGTTTACCTATTCTCTACTCTGTCAGTCCCAGGCCTGCCTTCTAGAATCCAGAACCAGCCCATCAATCCATGCAAACACCATCACAGGACCCCAGAGTCTTTGCTTCATTAGCTGCAATCCTTCCCTCTTCTCAGGCTTCAGGAAGAAGACAGAGGGGGCACCTCTCTGATCTGAGAGTCCTCCTCAGTGCTGGTGAATTGTGAACTGTGGTCAAAACCAGGTCTCATCCTTCCGTCTGCTAAATTCTTTGACAGAGTAAAGCTTCACGTTTTATACCCATAAGAATCATTCTCTTTGGTTGGAACCCCTCTTTATAGCCTTGGCTCTGACTTTCAGTTTTCAGCCTTTGGACTGTCTGATCAGCCGTCCCTCCCAGCCTCATGTCACTCATGTTTTCACCACTCGGTAAGCTCTTTCCCTGCTTTCACCCACGTCCATGACAATAGTACTGAATGGCGCACGTAGGGCAGTCCTCTCTCCAGGTGATGCTGGCCCTTGGCACTGGAGCTGGACATGCTTTGAGTCAGTTCTCCCCTGAGGACTCTCCAGCCACGTGTCCCTATCTGTGTAGCAGGATATCATGACAGGCCTTGTCAAAAAGCCAAATAACAGTCAAATAACACCATGTTATAGCTTCCTGGTTTAGGAGCCCCATTAACAATGAAGTTGGTTTGGCATGACTGACTAGCTTTGGATGAACTCGTGTTGGCTCAGCTAATAGCTTTTTTTTTCTCTTCAAAGAGCTCCTCATCAGCCTGTTGAGTAAATCTATGAACAATAAGCTGTTTCACATCCAATGGGGATGTGCTAATTAAGTTCACATCTCTCTGGATATTAAAATTAATGGCCCTGAGCTGCATTCTGCTCTCTCAGGTATGTCCTCCTTCTCTCCATCCACTAAAGAACTAGCTTTGAGGATGAGCCAAGCCAGGTGCTTCTCAGAGTGCTGGGGCCTATGCTGGAGTGTGCACAGGGCTGCAGGGGCATGGGCAGTGGGGAGGGAGAAAGCCCCCAGCTGGCGGTGCAGCACCCAGACTTGCTGGGCACACTCAGTGAGTCTGCCCTCTCACGTCCTGTTCATGCGTAACTCCGCCACCTTGATATAAGTGGGCATTTTCCCCAAGGCCATTAGTGCCTGGGTGGCAGTGTGAGCTCAGCATCAGCCTCAGTCCTGGAAAAACACAGTCTTGAGAATGGGGAAGAACAATTCCCTCTTTCCCCTTACCAGAACTCCTTCCTTCTCTCCACAGATATAAACCTGTCCAAGCACATCCACTAGACTACCTTGTTATAACCCATCCACAGCTGGTGATTGGCACTGATCTCACTGGTCTCTAGTTTCTGGTTCAAGGCCCAAGTTCTTAAAAGCCTGGGCAACACTGCCTGTCTCTAAGCTTCTGCCATTTCCCTCATCCATTTGAGTCTCTCCTAATTATTCATCTTTTTTTTTTTTTTTGAGACAGAGTCTCACTTTGTCACCCTTTGTCCCTTGGTAGAGTGCTGGGGCATCATAGCTCACAGTATCCTCCAACTCTTGGGCTCAAGTGATTCTCTTGCCTCAGTCTCCCAATTATCTGGGTCTACACCTGTGCCCATCACAATGCCTGGCTATTTTTAGAGACAAGGTCTCAGTCTGGCTCAGGCTGGTCTCGAACTCCTGAGCTCAGGCAATCCACCTGCCTTAGCATCCCAGAGTGCCAGGATTACAGGCCTGGGACACTGTGCCCAGCCTATTCATCTCTTTCCATGAACATTGGTATTATTGTATAATCACTATGTCCCACGTTATAATATACTCATTATTTTTAGTTCTCATAAGAGTATTGCAAGGTAGGTACTATTATATCCATTTTGGAGATGAGGCCTCTGAAGTTCAGAAAGGCCCCTGACTAGTGAGCGGTAGAAGCAAGACTGAACCCATTCTGGCTTCAAGGTGTGAATCTCTTCCATTGCCCCATGATATACCCTAGACTATTGGTCCCAACTCTCTTTCTTTCTGCTGGGGCAAAAGTTATGTTCTCCCATTTCCCAAGATGAAACTTGCCCATAGAAATGGGTTTGCCTATAGAAATCATTTTATAAATGGAGGCTTAGTTTAGTTGCAATAGAACACATATTATTATAGGAGCATTATGGATTAACTAGGCTTTGTGGACTCCAATCATTTCTGGTTTGAAAACAGCCCAATTTGTAAATGACTGAGATCTCAAGTCATGAGTGAATTTGGGAGTCTGTTCCAGGCCTGCGATGGGTGTTGCCAGAGTTTTGGGAAGAACTGTAGAGTAGCTGAATTTAAGAGGATAAGGAAATGAGTCCTTCAGAGTGGAACACTCTGAATGAGGTTTCAGGACTTACGCTGATAGCTCAAGGGCTTGGCACCTTGGCTGTGCTTCCAGACAACTTTCTGGAAGCAGCCCTGCCTTTCCTACTTGTTCTTTGATGGATTGCTTCTGAAGTTTGAAACTCTCTAACCTCTTTCCCATTGGAGCTACTCAAGCACAAGCTCCCAGATGACAGCTGCGTCCCCTTCTGAGCAGGAAGGAAGTGAGTGGCTCTCAAGAGTCACGACTTGAAGGGGAGAGAGCTCACTACTGCCCTCTTTCCTGCCAGAATGCTCCACTTTGCTCTACAGAATGAGTAGTCAAAGGAAAGTCCCACTTGCCATGGCCTTCTGAGGGATCCTCTCCTGCCCCAGCTCCAGACCTTTCTGCAGAGGTCTCCTATTACACCCTCAATAGCCTTCCAGTAGGCCTCAACCTGTCCATCCCAAGGAGTGGAAAGGAGCCTGGGAACATATGGCCTTGGGCAACAGAATAACTAGCTCTTGGTCTCCCCCAGATCTGCCCCACTGCTGTGTGTGCCACTTCAGGGAAGTGGACTATCCTGACATAGAGTCCCTTACGTTCCCAAACCCATCCAGGGGCCTGGAAATTAGAGATGAAACTCTGTGTATTTAAATTGTGGGATGAGTCAGAAGTTGACTCACGTGCCAGTGGGGTGGGGATGGGGGAGCTGAAGGAGGGAAAAGTTCCCGGCCTGTTTCTAGTTAGCATTTCATAGCTCCGTGATAACTAGCAAAGCCAAGCCTCTGGTGTCCTGTGGGAAAAAGAATGTACTCTGCTGAACTCGAGCCTTCCAGAAGGCTGCCTCAGGAAAGATGAGAAACAAACTGATATCTAGCTAATGCATAGACTCCCCTCCTTCCCCCAGACCCCTCCAAGGCAGCTGTGGGTGGGCGGGTGGCCTCCAGGGGCTCTGGTTGCTGGGAAAGGCAGGCACTGCTGTGACATGTGGGGAGGGCAGAGCAGCACCCTCTGAGGAGGCCAGTGTGCTTCTGTCAGGTAAAGGGAGAGCAGCTAGTTCTGAGGCCTTTGCTAGAGTGCCCAAGAGATAGTGAGAGGTTGCTGCTGCTTCTATCCCATGGACCCCAGCTCCTGACAAAAGCTGGGGTCCCTGTCCAGGGAGGAGAGTTGCGAAGGGGAGCAAAGAAAGCCAAGGCCCAGTTCTGCCTACCAGGGGCTGCCCAACTGTCAATGTTCCTAGAATGCAGCCCCGGATGGGCCTGATGCAAGGTGTTTTCTTCCCATTCGTCCTACTTTTTGGACTCATCTGTCCATGTGCACTTATTTTTATGAGAAAAGCCCAGTGTTTTCAATTCTAGAAGAGTCTATTCTCACCAGAGTGAGCTGGCCAGGGCCACCTACTGCTGCCCAGGGGTTCCCAGGTGTGAATTTGGGGGAAGCCCTTACTACATCTGACTCTAACATCAACACCTGTCCCCACCCAAGGCCAGGGAACCCTGGGTCCCGTCAGCGGCCCTGCTCCTCCTGGCTGTCTTCAGGAACTTTTCTGAGGGCAGTGCCCTCTGGGGTTGTATTTAACTGCTGTGCCCTTTTTATACATGTTAGAGCTTGATCTGGGATGGGTTTGGCATAAGGAAAACAGAGTTTGTTGGGAGACCTTGAATCAATGTGGAATGCGGAGTAGACAAAGAGGAGCTCAAGGAGAGTTGGATGAATGGGCCAATTGATTATTTTTTAAAAATACATACTTTTAATAAAGCCGCTTTCTGACGTGTAATCTGACATTTCTAAAGTTAGGGGTAATAGTTAAACAATCCTCAGCAGGTTTTCCTCCTGGATGCTTTACAAAGTGCAACTTCACGAGGATTTTTGGAGCATTTGGTATACCAATGCCATGTGCCACGGGAAGACTTAAGCCAGTCAACAGTTTTAGTCTTTGTTAACCATTAAATGTCCCCCATGAAAGGATTTTGCCAGCAAAGTCATCCACAGTGTTCTAATAAACATGAAGTTAGGCAAGTGAGAGTCAGCAAAACCAAGAAGTAGCACTCTTAAAAGAAACATATTCTCTGGCCCTTTGTTTTCCCAGGGGTGCTTCTCATGACCTGCTCTACAGCAACCTGGCCTATGTCTCGTACACATCTACCCTCTGGGCTACCCATGCACCGTTCAGGCTGCCACCAAGCGGCCAGCACTCCTGTCCCCACATCACACTCCAGCAGCCTCATCTGTTTAACCACCTCAACAGCTCTAGACCGGTCAGCTTCCCTCCTCACCTGCAGGCCTTGAACACTGATCTTCATCTTTCTGAAGTTGTCACCCTGGGTAGAGTGCCATGGCATCACAGCTCACAGCAACCTCAAACTCTTGGGCTTAAGCGATTCTCTTGCTTTAGCCTCTCAAGTAGCTGGGACTATAGGCGCCTGCCACAATGCTTGGCTATTTTTTGGTTGCAATTGTCATCATTGTTTAGCTGGCCCAGGTCTGGTTTGAACCCACCAGCCTCAGAGTATATGGCTGGTGCCCTACCCGCTGAGCTATGGCGCCGCCCATGGGGTTTTCCTTAGGACACAATCCAGGCCCCTTCCCAGGATGCACCTGCCTTCCTCCCCCGCCTGTACCTGTGCACCAACCACACTGAACTTCATTGGGTGTTACACAGTGTGCCCCTGCCCTGCTCCTCCGCGTGCTATTTCTCTCTTCCTCAACTGTCCTCTCCTCACCCTTTTCTTTGCTCTCCACCTGTCAGTCCTTCTCAATTCAGAGACCACTTTCTCCAGAAATGGTTTTCTGAATCCTCCCCCTACAATCTGGGTTTGGTGCTGCTTTCACAGGCTCCCTGCTACCCTGTCCCAGCTTAGCATGTACCAGGCATCATATTTTTTCAATTGTGGTATATCAGGATCTGCTTCTGACACCACTTGTCAGGGCCCAGGACTGGCCAGGTCTCGGGCCCGGCTTAGGTAGGTTCCGGACGCAAACCGCTAAGCTACCTTGCTCAGAACAGTTTCTCTTAGGTGCCTGAGAGCTATCTACTTCAGCTGGAGAGAGAGAGAGAGTGTGTGTGTGTGTCTTAGAGAGAGTAAAGCAGTCTTCTTAGAATAGACAGATCTTAGTCTTTAGCAGAGCTTGGTAATCTTCAGCAGAGAGATGCCGTGCTGGCATTCTGCAGGCAGGAGAGAAGACAGTCAGAGTAAGCGTGTCCGTGATAGAATGCGCATGCTCTTTGACTGCCTTCTCCTCCAGCCTAATATAAGGCTGAACTCGTGCCTCTCAACACCACAGGTGTAGAGACTGCCAATACACCAGTGCTCTCATCTCACGAGCTCTCTCATGCTTGTTAGAACTAATTCTCTCTCCATGCCCTTTTCACCAGGGTGTTCCATTACAGGTATCTCCTCTAACTCACTCCTCCTAGCCATAAGCTATACAGACTGCTACAGTGGTAAAACATACGTGACATAAAACTTATCATTTAACCCTCTCTAAGTATACAGTTCAGTGGCATTAAGCACATTCACAGCGTTGTACAGCCGTCACTATCATCCATCTCCAGGGTGTTTTCAGCTTCCCAAACAGAAAGTCTACACCCCTTGAACACTAACTCTTTATTCCCTTCTTCCCCAGGCCCTGGCAACCACCCTGCTACTGTGTGCTTCTATGAATTTGACTACTTTAGATAACATGCATCAGTGAAATCATACATTTGTGTCTAGCTCATTCCACTTACCGTAGTGTCCTCAAAGCTCATCTGTGTTGGAATTCTCTTTGTAAGGCTGAATGTTATTCCCCTGTCTATGCCACACTGTGTAGCCATTCACCGGGGGAGGGATGTTTGGGTTGTTTCCACCTTTTAGCTATTATATGAATAATCGTGCTGTGAATATGAGAGTACAAATATCTCTTCAAGTCTTTGTTTTCGATTATTTTGAGCAAATATCTAGATTGATTTGCTGAATCATATGCCAATTCTATTTTTTTTCATTTTTATCACCTCATCACCTTTGGTAGAGTGCTGTAGGGTCATAGCTCACAGCAACCTCAAACTCTTGGGCTCAAGTGATTCTCTTGCCTGAGCCTCTGGATTAGCTGGGACTATAGCTAACTGCCACAATGCTGGGCTAGTTTTAGAGATATAGTCTCACTGTTGCTCAGGCAGGTCTCAGACTCCTAAGCTCAAGCAATTCCCCCTCCTCAGTCACTGTGCCCAATCCTGCCAATTCTCTTTTTAATGTTTTGAGGAATCATCATTCTTTTTCCACATTAACCACACTATTTAACCTTCTTACCAGCAATGCATAGGGGATCCAGTTTCTCCACACCTTTGCCAGGACTGTTTTTCTGGCTTTTTGACAGTAGCCGTTGTGATGGGTGTGAAGTTGTATCTCCTGGTGGTTTTGATTTGAATGAGCAACATTGTTGCTTTTTTGGCTATTTGCATAGCACAGTAGATTGAAGGAGTCAAGCACAGTGACCACCCAGGGTCACTATTGGCCAAATAAACGAGGGACTGAGGAATGAATAAAACTGGGTTGAGGTGTCTTTCCAGTGTTCTCCCTTCCCTCTGTGAAGTAGGCATCATCCACACCACAGCCGGAGCGGACAGCCTCGGGCCTGGGCATGGTCCTTCATTGGCTGAACCGAGGCCGAGAGTTTCACCTCCTCCCTAGTGTTGTCATTTGCTTTAAGTTCCTTCTGCATATAAGTAGGATCTAGCCCTCCCACCCCATGGCCTGTGAGATGGCATCCCACAGAGAACCACTGTCACAGCCAGAGGAATGGCTCAGCCACACACAATTTCCAGTGACTATGCCCCTCTGGTCTTGGGGGAACTTAGACTTCATTTGTACTTCATTTCTTTGTACAACATGTGCCTGAAATTTGTTTGAATTATTGGAAAGAAATACTCATTTGGAAAGTGGCCCTTAAATTTATGGACTCAAAGTATTTGCTGGCCCTTTAGAAACACATCCCTGTGGTCAAAGTTGGCACAGAGAAGCTATCAGAGAAACACACGTACAGGTTGTTCAGGTGACTGCATGACTGTGTCAGGTCAGCTGGCTGTGTTGGGTCAGGTGCATATGTGTAAGTGCCTTCCCGGGGTAGGCAACTGGCTCAGCTCTCATTCCTGAACAGTCCCATTGGGTCTTGAGAAGAGCACAGCACCTTGGTACCTGCCCATCCCTCACTCTGAAGACCAGCACAGCCTGTGATGTGGAAACAGCCATCCACCTGGGGCAGCAGGTGCTGAGGGCAGCCAGTGATTAGTGAGCCTGACACTGCCCACCTGGCCCAACAGCAGCCTCTCATCTGCCGCTGTGCTTGGCCCCTCCCTAGAATCCTCTGACGTCCTTCAAAGTCAACATTACTGTCACAGGAAGCCATGGATTCAGGACAAGAACCTGGTCCCAGGCTTCCAGGGCAGGCCTTCCAACTTCTGTTGGCCTTGCCACATCATGGCCACCCAGACCTCCCCCTGGGATCCACATGCCTCTGCAGCACCACACCCATGTCTGGGTGTTAAATATGCGTCAGTGCTGATAGAAGGATTCCTGAGTGGGGTGGTGGGAGGGCCAGACAGCCCCTGTGGTCTCTCTTAGCAGGAACATTTTATAGTTGTGTGCTTCCTGAC
This sequence comes from Galagoides demidoff, assembly GCA_963574575.1. Taxonomy (NCBI): domain Eukaryota; kingdom Metazoa; phylum Chordata; class Mammalia; order Primates; family Galagidae; genus Galagoides; species Galagoides demidoff. The sequence goes on along the minus strand of CAUYQV010136889.1, from coordinate 943 downwards.
TAAAGTGACTATCTTAAGAAGGGGACCCAGGCAGCACTACTGAGCCACACCGATTTCCTTCAAGAGAGCATACACAGCCACCAGGCCTGCTGGCAGACGAGCAGGGTCTGAGTTCTCATGTCTGGGCCTCTTTTTGAAATCATAGCTTTCTAGCTCATTATTAACTCAGAAGGAATCTTTCTATCCAGCCACCTATGATCTCTGCCCTAAGGGAAACTAAGACTCAGAGAGATTTAGAAACTTGCTTAAGATCACGCAGCTGCTTAGGGATAAAACCAATTTCTTGACTTCCTATATACTGTGTTTGTTTATTTTATCTTATTGATCCAGATTACAGTAAAACTCCAAGTAGCCACCCCTCTTCCCGGACACCTCCACCTGGGAGGAAGTAGGTAGAAGGTCCCAGCCACCTCCAGCAGTCAGAGAGCTCGAATGTTTGAAGGTGACTAGGTATAGAGAAATTCTCCCAAACCTGTCAGTATGGAAGTTTGAAAGTTTTGGTGTTGGGGGAGCCTGTAAATCATAGAAGTCTACCATCCCACAGGGGAGAGGGGGTGGTGGGCAGAGGGATGCAGCCACACCTTTGCAGGCCTACAGCTTCAACCAGAAAGAAGGGCAACAGGGATGGGACAGAGAAACAAAAAATGGAAGAGATGTTATTAAATTTTAGATATATATATTTATGAAAACTTTTTCAATTTAAAAACTTTATTGTTTCCTTTAGAAAGTATCGTGTGTTCATAATAAAAAATTAGAAAATGGCTCGGCGCCTGTGGCTCAATCGGCTAAGGCGCCAGCCACATACACCTAAGGTGGCGGGTTTGAATCCCCAGCCTGGGCCCGCCAAACAACAATGATGGCTGCAACCAAAAAATGGCCGGGTGTTGTGGTGGGCGCCTGTGGTCCCAGCTACTTGGGAGGCGGAGGCAGGAGACTCGCTTGA
>CAUYQV010136888.1:0-32602 GCA_963574575.1 Galagoides demidoff | reverse complement strand
GCCTGTGGTCCCAGCTACTTGGGAGGTGGAGGCAGGAGACTCGCTTGAGCCCAGGAGTTGGAGGTTGCTGTGAGGTGTGATGCCATGGCACTCTACCCAGGGGGATAGCTTGAGGCTCTGTCTCAAAAAAAAAAATTATATTGAATCACTGATGCACAAAAATACTCTTAATACGCTATGCACAGGTGCTGGGCTGGGGCCAGGAAAAGTGACCAGTGGTCTGCCCCCCACAACAGATGTCACAGTGGAGTGTGACAGACACTGTGATTGCTAGGGACTGAGCAGGAAGAAGGACCACTGTGCTCGGACAGAGTCAATCACTTCACCCTCTGAAGGGACAGAATCACTGGAAACCTGGTAGCACAGAGGTGAGGGCTTGGCTAGAGGGTCCTGCTGCCTGGACTGTGCCCCAGCTCTGTCCCTTACAAACTCCTGGACCTTGGGAAGTGACTTAAAGTCTCTTTGCCTCAATGTCCCACAGACTCTCAAACTAACATATTTAAAATGTAATAATCATCTTCTCCTACTTTTATTGTCTGAATGTTTATGTTCCCTCAAAATTTGTACGTGAATGTCCCCTATAGTGTAGCTATATTATGAGGTGGGGCCTCTAAAGGGATAATTAAGGTTAAATACACATAAGGATGGGGCCCGATCTGGTGAGATTAGTGTCTTCTGAGAAGAGGGACCAGGAGCCTGAGCTCCCTCTGGCCCGTGAGCAAGAAGGTGGCTGCACACAAACCAGGAGCGTCCTCATCAGAGCTGAGTCAGCCAGAGCCTGCATCTCAGACTTCCAGCCTCACAGATGTCTGGCCTGTGGTATGTGGTGCCGACTAAGATACACACCTCTGTCCAAATTTAGCTCTTTCCTGTATTCTCCATTCCCAGTGTCACTGTCCCGGCAGGAGCTAAGGTTGTGCACAGCCTCTTCCTCTCACTCACCTTGCAGGCCCTGCTGCTCTCACACCCTAAACATCTGTTCTTTCCACGGTGTTGGAGGTCAGGCCCTCACGTCTTACAGGGGTCCTGGCACCGTCTCTACCTGCCTGTACAGCCCAACCCGCATCCTCTCCAGTCCCCTCCCACAGCCCTCAGGACTATGGTGTGAGGCAGACCCCACACTTTATTAAGGCCCCTCAGTGTACATTCTTCCCTGAGCTGACCTGCATCTCCCTCAAAACAGCCCCCACCCTGCTGCGGCCCTGCCCACATGGATGCTTCTGTTCTGTGTCCCTGCCTGCTGGCCTGGCGCCACCTGCTGCACCACAATGTGCTGTTAGGGTTCAGCATGGTCCACCCTGCAGCCACTGCTTTCCAGAGCAGACCATGGCACCCAGCGATGCCGACCAGTCCCTATCAGGTCAGCAGCCTCCACCTGTGTCCACTGAATGACTGATGATTGGTCAGTCAGGGGCTCGGGGTGCTCTCCTAAGGAATAGACCTTGAGGGTCTCAATCTCCTGGGCAGCCTCCCCAGACGTCTCTGAGTCTAACATCAGTGTCCCCAACCACATGCTCCCCATCGCACTGCAGTCTGTCCCTGACTAAGACTTTCTCCATCCCACTGGCCTTGTATCTGAGGCCTTCGTGCCTGAGGGTCTGAGCTGGGGTGCTGGAGGTAAGGCCTCACTCAAGGTCACACTCTGGAACTAATGTACCTAATGTGTGGCTTGGTCTCACAGCACCAGAAGCTGAACCCTTACTGGTGGCCCCTGCTTATGATGGCACTGTTATCAGCTGGGACAGGGAACATATCTCTCTCCTAAACTTCTTGGACATCAACTCCTTTGTGTATAAGATCAGCATTATACATCCTGACATCTAAATGACATTACAAAATTTGCTAAGTGACACTTCCTCTGGAGGCTTTCTAAATTACCTCTGATTATAGCAGTTATTTCTGGGAAGGACAGGCCCCTCTATGCCCAGCCTGAGCATCTTTACTAGTTACCTTCACACTCACAAAACTCCATGTAGTCACCTCACATTCACAATACTCCATCTGGTCTCCTCACACTCACAATACTCCATCTGGTCTCCTCACACTCACAATACTCCATCTGGTCTCCTCACACTCACAATACTCCATCTGGTCTCCTCACATGCACAATACTCCATCTGGTCTCTTCACATTCTCAATACTCCATCTGGTCTCCTCACATTCTCAATACTCCATCTGGTCTCTTCACATTCTCAATACTCCATCTGGTCTCCTCACATGCACAATACTCCACCTGGTCTCCTCACATGCACAATACTCCACCTGGTCTCCTCACATTCACAATACTCCACCTGGTCTCCTCACATTCACAATAGTCCATCTGGTCTCCTCACATTCTCAATACTCCATCTTGTCTCCTTACGTTCATAATACTCCATCTTGTCTCCTTACGTTCACAATACTCCATCTAGTCTCCTCACATGCACAGTACTCCATCTGGTCTCCTCACACTCACAATACTCCATCTGGTCTCCTCACACTCACAATACTCCATCTAGTCTCCTCACATGCACAATACTCCATCTGGTCTCCTCACACTCACAATACTCCATCTGGTCTCCTCACACTCACAATACTCCATCTGGTCTCCTCACACTCACAATACTCCATCTAGTCTCCTCACATGCACAGTACTCCATCTGGTCTCCTCACATTCACAATACTCCATCTAGTCTCCTCACATGCACAATACTCCATCTGGTCTCCTCACATGCACAATACTCCATCTGGTCACCTCACATTCTCAATACTCCATCTGGTCTCCTCACATGCACAGTACTCCATCTGGTCTCTTCACATTCTCAATACTCCATCTGGTCTCCTCACACTCACAATACTCCATCTGGTCTCCTCACATTCACAATACTCCATCTGGTCTCCTCACATGCACAATACTCCATCTAGTCACTGTCCCACTCACAATGTTGCATCTATTCAGAAATTCATGGACACCACATGTCAATGCACACAGACATTGTGCATGTGAGGAGAGCAGATGGCTTGGTCCTTGGAATGGTAACGGGCTTCTTGGTCATGGTGGGGACCCAGCTATGACTTCTGATGCGTGGTGACAGGTGGACTATGTTTCCTCTTGGGGACAAGACCCGGTGGTGTGGTCTTTACTCTAAGCCAGTCAGGAGACAGCAGGAATGAATTTTTCATGAAGGACATGTGCTTTTCAATGTACTCTCTGTACTTAAGGACATAAAGTGTTTTTCTTTTACTGTTTGAATATCAGTGCGTGCCTCAGTAGAAATATTTGCCTGATATATGTGAGAAAGTGTGCGGTTTTAAAGGACTGATCTTTGCTTGTAACGAAGGACTGACCTTTGCTTGTAAGTATTTTTTAAAGAATATCCAGTAAGTCCTAAAATTAAAGAAGACATTTTTCATTTCCTTCATATCAGTTCTCCTTTTTATAGGCACGACGTAGCTCAGGAAACAAGGACAGGGAAAAAACCTCCCACCTGATCCTTAAATGCATGAAGAACATAGCCCAGTCTAGAACTTGCTCTGGAAGGAGACGAAAGTGACTCCCCACAGAGAGGATGGAAGCGCAGAGTCCCCCGCCTGGGCCCTGTCCAAGGCACAGGGCCAGCTGCACCTGTGCTCTGGGTGTTGGCACCTGCTTGAAAGCAGCCCTTTAGCATCTAACTAATCATGATTCAGGAGAAAGAGGAACACAGCAGGTGATTTCTGTTTCAGCCTTGTCTTTGCTCCTGATTCTAAAGGCTTGCTTTCTCAGTGTGTGGGGTTTACAGAGGCCCGTGTTGTGAACCTGACACACCAGCCCTGTCCTTTTGGGAGGCTCCTGCTCACCCAGGCTGTAAAGGTTTGGGAAAACCACCCATTGGCCTCAGCACCGTGGCTAGGCCAGGGGCCTCCAAGGATAGGGAAACGTTCGGGACTGGAATAAGCCATGTCGTTACTACCCACCCAGGAGAGAGCACTTTGTCTACATAATGAAATGAACGGGAACTTGTTCGACAGACAGACACCCTGGTCAGCACACAATGGGATATTGTTTGGGCTTAGAAAGGAAGGAAGTTCTGACATGTGAATGGACTTTGAGGACACTGTGTTAAGAGAAATAAGCCCACAACCGCGATGTGATTGTACTTACGGGAGGTGCCGGCATAGTCAAAGTCACAGTGACCGCAAGTGGAGTGGTGGGCGGCAGGGTGGGTGTGAGAAGGGGGTGTTGTCTAATGGAGACGGACTCTCAACGCAGGACAGGGAAGATGCTCAGAGCACTGCCTCCCGACAGTGTTAGCACAGATGCTCCCCTGCTGCTGGTGGGGCACGTCCCTGTCAGCCCACCTGAGTTTGGGAATGCATCAGATACTTCACCGCGCACCCAGCTCCCCCCGCCATGCTCAGAACGCTTACCTTAGCCGAAGTTGAGCAAAATCACCTAACACAAAACCTGCCTTACGATAAAGTGTGGAGTACCCAGATCACTTCCTGCCTCCTGTGCCCGAGGTGAACACAGTGGCTGTGTGAGGTCTCCAGGGCAGGTCCAGTGTGTGCGGCTTTGCACCATTGTAAAATCGAAAAGTTAAGCTGGGGACCATCACATACCTGACACTGCCTAACTTAAAAATGTTTAAGATGGTAAATTTTATGTCGTGAATATTTTACCACAATTATGAAAGCAAAACTAAACGAACTGCAGGCCCACGATGCTCAGGCCTGCCCATTTCCCTCACCCATGTGCCTTCCAACCCAAGCTGCCACTCTGCACCAGTGTGTCCAGAACTCTTGTCCCCCCACCTCAATGTCCTTTTACCTCTCAGAGAGCCTCTAAGTAAAACAGATTCAGCTGCTCCACATTGCTCTGCTGGCGCAAGGCAGGAACGCGCGGGAAGTGGGGTCGAGGCTGGTACATCAGCACCCTCCTTACACCTCACATGGGGGGCCAGGCTGGACAGGCTGCAGGGCAGGCCCTGGACTTCTGTGGCCTCCAGAGGGGTCTGCCAAGCCCCGGGTGAGGGTGGGCAACCAGCAGGGGCAGAGTGTGCAGATATTGGATAAGACGAGCCTGCATGCTCTGGTTTTGCTCACTGAATACGGCCTGCGGCTTACTGAGACTGCTTCATGCATCTGAGCAGACCCTGTGACCCTGTGCTCTGCTAGGGCCTGGCAGGTGCCCCTTATGGAAGAGAAAACAAGGTGAGGCTGGCACGAAGCAGAGGTGTAGGTGAGAGCCCAAGGGTGCCAGCCAGCATCCAGGAGGGGCTGCGAGGGACGGCCTGCTCTCCACCTCCTGCTCCTGGGCTCACACCCATCGCACTCTATGCCCATGGGTGGTTTTCTCTTGACCCCAACGTGCCAACTCAGCCAGAGCTGAGGGGACAGGAGCAAACAGCAGGCGTAGCACCTGGCACCTGCCCTTAAAGTCAAGTGGACACAACCTAACCCAGCGGAAGCGTTCCCTGGGCACAAGGGTCCAGGGCGCCCTGAATTTCTAAGACGCCATCCTCAGGCATAGCACCTGGACCTCAGTGGTTCCCAGAGAGCATGTCCTTACTTATTTGTCATATAGGTGAGAGAGGTTTTTAAAGTTTCAATAAACTTCATTAGTGGCCTATGATCTGGGGAAGTAGAACTTTTGGGAGGGCATTTTGGCACTATCTGTCAAAATTTGAAAACAAGCATTTTTGCTTCCAGACTATGTCCTGAAGATGTGGCTGTGGACAGAGGACGTTTACGTGAGGTCCTCTGAGACATGCAGACCCAGAAGGGGGACGGACGTGGCACAGCTGGGGGTTAACTTTGAGGGATGCCGCAGCCTGTTTGCAGAGGGAGGTCCACCCAGGAGCACAGACATACCTACCTGCTGGTCCTTGGGTTCTAGAGACCCAGGGTCTGCCTGTGCGGCAGGGGGCTGGTGGTGCCAGGTACCTGTGTCTGTGTGTGTGTGGGGGGTACCTGGGATCGTGGTATGAGCTTTTTGTCCAGACAAGCCACCTGCCTTTGGAAACAGGGCAGAGAGGCCAGGTCAGGGAAAGTACGCTGGATTTTTCCCTTTAAACCCAGTTATATTGTTCAAATTTCCTACCTGAGCAGGATTTCTTTAATAATTAAATAATATTCCTTAGTAGTTGGTAAGGCTCAGCGACACATGCCCTGAACATGCCACTTTCCCATTCCGAAGCTCGCTGAGTTTGAGATGGCTCCATAGACAGATCAGAAGTGCTGGTGGGAGCCCGGTTCAGGGAACGCCCAGTTCCCAGAGGTCACGAATGCCACCTGCTCCTGCGGCCCCTCAGAGGGGCCCCGCCTCAGCCCGTCCTGCCCCACAGCCCTTTGGCACATCCAGTCCATGGAACAGGCCTTGCCTGGGACAACACACTAGCGTGCATTTCCTTCTAAATTAAGCAAATGGAAACGAATGCAGCTGGTTGGATATTTGGGACAATTTCTCATGTGTCTTTGGCACACTCACCTGGCGTCCACAGCAGCAAACGCTGCCCTCTTTCTCCAAGTGGGGCCTGAACATAAATGATTCTAGAGAACGCTAAGTGTGTCTGTGTGTCCAAAATTACAATCTATTTCTCAATGTAAATACTGATTAAAAAGATTGAAAACTGCTGTTCTACTTCATAGATGGGGTTAAGGAGGGTGCTCTTCAAACAAATTTAAATTGCTTCCCTCTCTCCCCAGACCTCCAAGTTGATCAGTTTGCCAGGACAGTTTTCAGCCATTTTTTCCTAAACTGGGGTGATGAAGGAAGGGCTGACACCTGCTCCCATCCCAGCCAGCCCCATGACAGATCTCCCAGCCCAGCTGAGGATGTAAGCACTCACCTCCGGTGCGTGAGGAAGCTGCCGCTGACGTGCCCCGACCCGTCACATCCTGGCGTGGGGCAGGACATGCCTTCCGTCTTGACTGACTTCCAGGAGAACTGGGAGCCATTGAGGTACCCGTCCTTCTGCCTCTTGGCGGCCAAGGGGCACCCCGAGGCGCTGCGGTGAGAGGCGTACTTTCCTGTGATGTGACCCTGGCCGTCGCAGCCGGGTACTGGACACCTGCGCAGCAGAGAGGGGACACATTACCGTCTGGTTGCCTCAGACCCAGAGCCTACACCACAAAGTCCACACAGCCTGACAGGCACTGGGCAGGCAGAGGAAAGGAGGAGAGGAAGGAGAGGGAAGAGGAAAGGAGGAAGGAAGGGAGGGGAGAAGAAGAGAGGAATGGAGGGAAGAGAGGGAGGGATGAAGGGAGGAGGGGGGGGAGGAGAAAGAGGGAGAGAGGAAGACAGAGAGGAGCGAGGAAGGGAGGAAGGATAGGGAGGGAGGAAAGGAAGGGAGGGAGAGAGGAAGGAGGGAGGGATGAAGAGAGGAGAGAAAGAGGGAGGGATGGAGCAGGGGAGGAGAGAGAGGGGTGAAGGAGGGAGGGAGTGGGGAGGGAAACCAAGGAGGGGTGCCACCAGCTGGAGCACCAATGGCTCTGCCTGGCAGCAGCCCTTCCAAAGCTCGTGGAAGGCAGTTCTGCAAGGACCAGCCCTGTGGGTCACAGAGACCCACTGAGACTGGCAGCCACTGGCACACAGATGTCTAGCAGACACTGACTGGAGCAGAATCACAGTTTTATCAGGAAGACATTGGGGTTATGCTTAGAGGCTTTCTCATGTTCTTCTCCAGACCGAGAGGACATTGATTCATTTGCTTGTGTTCTCTGGAAGCCAGGAAATGCCCTTCAGCTGGTAAGTTTTTAAGCCACATCGAGGCCCCTGGAACAGCGGGGCACAGGCAAGGGAAGCAAAAAAGGGGTGCATAGACAGGGTACAGACAAGGAAGGCAGAGATGGAGGGCAGAGAAGGGGCAGAGAAGGGAGGCAAAAAAGGGGTGCATAGACAGGGCACAGACAAGGGAGGCAGAGATGGAGTGCAGAGAAGGGGGGCAGAGAAAGGGGCAGAAAAGGGGGTGCATAGACAGGACATAAGGGAGGGAGGCAGAGACGAGGTGCAGACAGGGTGCAGAGAAGGCAGGCAGAGAAGGGGCACACAGAGGGGGTCAGAGACAGGGAGCATAGAGAGGGGCACATAGAGGGGCTGCAGAGAAGGGCCCCAGAGTCCCCAGGGGGACTGCTGTGGAGCTGAAGTGGACCCTGGCTCCCAGGTGCTGCGTCACCAAACTCCTGCCTTCAGTCTGGCTGCAGGACCCAGACACAGAGCCAGGAAGTTCTGACAGCACTTTCATTCTGCAGAATTTGTATGTGTATTTTATTTTGATAAATCATAACTTGCTGTTACAATTTATCCTTTAATTCATTTTTATTTTGTTTTAATTAAAATTTTTCCCCAAAGACGTTGAGTGAGAGTAAATTCCAGGAGGCTGTGCCAGATGTCCTGTGTGGGCACTGAGGCCTCAGCACACACACTCTGTGCAGCTGCAGGTTGGTGCCCTCAGCCTGGGGCTGGGTCAGCCCTGGCTTCGAGTCCTGCCTTAGAACTGAACAGTGTTCATAAGAGAGCATCAGTAAAGCTTTCTCTGTGGGAATGTGGCTGAGGGAAGGAAGCCTCAGTTGCTTTTTCTACCAGGAGAAGAGGGGGGGTTTTGTGATTCTGTCACTCAGAACATCAGGGGATGGTCACCACTCATTGCTGGACAGCACCTGCAGCTTGTTGGCCAGTGAGCAGAAGAGCTCTGGTTTGGGATGCTGCTGCCCTTAGTCTACTACTCCAAGATGCCCACTGAGACGGCGCCTCTTTCCTGCTGATGAGCACGTGCTCCCTGGCCAGCCTGGCCCCTACCTGATGGGCTCTTGGTCATCCTTGTCCTCCTTGCTCTGAGCTATCCTGATGCCGCTCTTCTTTGCTCTTGGGCAACCTGAAAGGCTAAAGAAGAAATGTGTTTCAGAAAGCTGCTGACCAAACTGCTCGTGCTGGTCAGACGCTGGACAACTGCGGAGGCGCTGACTCATTCCCTCCCAAAGCCTGTGCTTGTGGGCTGGGGTCAGAACCTAGGGGGGCAGAACCCTTCCTCACAGCCCTGGAGGCCCTGGTGGCCTTCACAACAAAGAGGCCTTCAGGGGAGATGGGGTAGGCTGGATGCAGGCAGAGACTTGGAGGGGCAGAGGCAGCGGGGAGTCACCAGAGATGCTGAGACACACACAGAGAGAGACAAAAACAGAGGGAGAGAAGGATAAAGAGATGGAGGGAGAGAGTGGGGGGGGGAGAAGAGGGGGAGAGGGAGAGAGAGAGATGGGGGAGAGGGAGAGATGGAGGGGGGAGGAGAGGGAGAGAGATGGAGAGAGAGGGTGAAAGAAGGAGAGGTAGACAGAGGGAGAGGGACAGAAAGAAGGAGAAAGAGGAAGACAGAAAGGGAGAGATGAAGAGAGAGAGAGAAGGAGAGTGAGAGAAGGGAGAGGGACAAAGAAAGGGGGGAGAGACACAGAGGGAGGGAGAAAGGGAGAGAGAGAGAGAGAGATGGAGGGAGAGAGACAGAGAGAGGGAGGAGGGACAGGTGCACAGATACTGGGGACCCCTCAGAAGCGCAGGCCTTCCCAGCTCTTGTTCCTGGGAGTCAGTCTCTGTCAGCAGTGCCCAGCCTCCACCTCAGCGGCGTTCTGGAGAGGTAGATGTGCTAGCAACCTGCTCCAATTCACCTCAAGTGCAGGCTTGTGGCAATATCAATTTTCAAAGTTTGGGACATGGAGAAGTTGGGAATTTTTCTAAAGGAAGTTTTCCAGCCAGCCGTATACATACACAGACACAGACACACACACACACACACACACACACAGATGCAGACTCACAGGAGAATATACAAAACACATGGCATGTTCTGAAAAGAACCGAAGAATCAGAAATCAGATAAGAACCAGAAACCAGGTAGGCGATTTGCGGAGAGGCCCTAGTATGGAACATGAACGCTGATGCTGGTGCCCAGGGGAGTTCCCGGGGAGGGGGTGGGGGTCTCAGCTCCCTCTCCTTACTCTGAGCTTGTGGCAAGTACTGGACTTGGCTGGAGCCTTGAGAAGCACATGGTCCTTAGTGGGGAGCCCACTGTCCTGAGGGGCCTCAGTCCCCGCCCAGGCCTGGGCCCACCTCCCTGTATGTCTTCAGGCTGGTGCTGCTGACACGTGCTGGGGAGGGTGCTGGCCCCACGGCAGCCATGAGAAGGCTGTGTACAGTGTGGTGTACCTGGGGCAGCTTGGTGCCTGTGCGCTGGGTCCTCACCCTGCCCTCTCTGTTCCCGCTGGCTAGAGCGCCGGGTGTACTTGGGGCAGCTTGGTGCCTGTGCCCTGGGTCCTCACCCTGCCCTCTCTGTTCCTGCTGGCCAGAGTGCTGCCCCCACAGCCCCAGGCCTTGTTCTCAGGGGCAGAATGTCAATGTTGGACTGCAAGCCTTGCACTTTTTACTACTTGCTAATCTTCATGCTTGATGGGAACAAGGGGATGTTTCCCTACTAGCCAACTGAGCACCAGAACCCAGGAATAATGGAACTAAAACTCGTTCAATACTTTAAAACTCTCTTTCTCTGCTTATAACATGGAAATGAACATCCATCACTTGCCCTGACCCCAGCCCAGCATGGGATTCTCCACAGAGTTGCTGTGCTGGGGAGGGGTGTGGGCTGCCAGCTCCTGCGGTGGCACTAGTGAGGGAGGGACCGTCACAGGGCAGAAACACTAGTCATGGCAAGTGACAGGATACAAAGGTGCTGGCACAGGAAGGTGCTGGGGGATTCTACAGCCTCTGCTTTCATCTTCTGTCTCCATTTGTGAGCCCTTTCTGTCACCAGTCCAAAGTTGAACCCCACAAAAGTCATTCACCCCCTCCTGTCCTTCCGCTTGCAGCCCCCACCCCGATCCCGCTGTGTGCTCTGAAGTTTGCTTCCTTAGCCTCTGGACCCATCTTCCATTTTTAGAAGTGCAGTCAGCAGGGAGAAGCAGTGTGTCTGCTGGTGATGACACCTTCGTGTCTCTGCTCACATTTCCCCTTTGTTCACTTGGACACACTTAGAGAGTCTCACAGTTGATACACTTGGCCAGAACTGGGCCCCACCCATCTGGCTTCTTTGGCTTCCACAGGATGACAATGACATCACCTGGGACCTCTGTCCCAGGCCCTTCCTGTCTCCTCTCTCACCCTCCCCATCCCCATGCTGGAGGGCCCCCCATCACCTCCTGCACCTCATCCGTGTGCCAGTTTTCGCTGTCACATTCCTTGAAGCCACTGGCTTCTGACAGCATGTCCTGTAGACCCCTGCCAACCCTGCAGCTCCCTTACTTGGGTGAGTCCTTAGTTTCTACAGAATAAAGTTTAACCCCTTTTAATGAATTTATCAAGATTCCTAAAGCAAGTTTCTCTACAGCGACTCCCATGGACTTACACCTGAAACTCTAACTGAGCCAAATTATTCACTGTCAAATGCATGTTGACTTTGTGGCTGTTACTCTGACACCTTTTCTAAGGCTGTTCCTTTGCTCAGAATATCTTCCTCTGCTGCCTGGTGGGAGATTCATTTTTCTACAAAGTTCAGCTCAGGATCGTCTCTGCTCCCCTGCCCTTGACCTGACTTGCTTATCAGGTTTATGCTTTTATATAAATATACTAAAAGTATATTAGAGGCCGGGTGACTGCCTAGTACCACACTGGTCTTGGAACCACCAGACACTTGCACCTGGGACACACATCATCCCAAGGACCCCCAGTCTCAGGTTTCTCCTAAGTCCCCAGAACACATGCAGGGGTGTCCAACTTTTTTTTCTTTTCTGCTGCAAATTGCAAGAATCAGAGTTGCCTGAGGCCACATATTAAACACACAAACAGTAAGGGAAGCTGAGGAGCAAAAAAAAAAAAAAAAAAAAGGTCTATACAGACTTTGCATGATATCTGACTCCTCAGACAAGTAGGACAGGCCTCAAATAACCTGTATGCAGCCTGTGGGTGGGTTTGACACTCCTGCTGGAATACAACATCTGGGCCTGTTGTGTGTCCTTTTTCTCCATGGCCCATCTGTAGTGTGAGGCCAGGAACACCCTGGGTGCCAACATTGTTCTGTAGCCCGAGGCACAGCACAAACAACAGGCTCGGTAAGTATTTACCATTCACCAGGTTTCTGGAATTCTGAGTTGATGTTCGGGATTCTGTTCTAAATGATTAACAATTTTCTGAACTGAAACTCTTTCACATTTCACCATCACTGATGCAGGGGCCCATTACATGCCTGCATCTTTGTCTGGGGTTTTATAGTGCTCACACCATAAACACTTTTAGTCCACCTGCATCTCCTGCCAGAGGATGGGGGAGGGCTGGAGCTCGTGAACAGATGAAACCGGGGAACCCAGGTGGTGCAGGGAAGTGGGCCTGACACGCACCAAGCCAGAGTGGAGCTGGACAGCCACTCAGCACGAGGCTAAGTGGCTATGGGCCTGGGTGAGACCAGTTCTCTGAGGCAGAAGCAGGGCTGGGCTGGGCTGGGCTGGCAGGTTCCAGAAGCTCCCCGGAGAGGAGTCACATCTTCCAACTGGAGAGGAGAGCCCTGGACCCTCCCAGGCAGGCCTGCTCCTTGTGTGGGCAGGTGACCCCAAGCCTGGCATCTTCACTGTCTTTGGAATGGAAGACTCCTTTGTGTCATAGCAGGTGAGTCTTGGGGGATGTGCTGCTCCCTGGGAACACTGGGGCAGATAGATGGACAGTGTCTGGCCCTTTGCCTATTGTCCTGGAGGCTCAGATACTGACCATTATTACAGAAGATTGGAACAAAAGTGCTTCAGGAAAGATGGGGTTGACAATGTGGGTAGCTTGGGATCTCTAAGCTCTTGTGTCTTCATTTGCAATTAGGATAATGACAATCTCATATGATGGTGAGATTATATGTGCAAAGGGCTCATTGCAATTTTTGGTACATAGTAAGTGTCCAGAAAATTTTGTCTTGTTATGGCAGGCCCATCTGGAGCCCTTGCAGGTGCACGGAGTTCTGGTGGAGTCCAATTCCTACAGGACACTCATTTGTGAAAAAGCAGACTTTGCCTCTGTGCAGGAACAACCCCAGGGCCCCTGGACCTCTTGCCTGTGACCCCATTAGAAAGGCACCAGGATGCCTCCCAGGAAGGAGCCTGAGTGAGCCACCTGCACCAACAGTTCTGTGGGTTGCAAAGGAAGGAGGTGGCTCCAGGAAGGGTCACAGCAAAGGACAGAGATGTCTGGAAAACAAGATGGGGGGGGGCAAAACCTGATAGACATTTTGTTTGTTTGTAAACAAGAATACAAAGATAAGGCCTGTTAGTAACTGCTCTATGGGTTCCTTTATAGGCAAAGTGGTAAACAGGTTTCTTTCTTCACTGAGGAAGCAGGGAGGGCATCTGGTGAGGGATTTTCTGGCAAACACCGCCCTCAGCAGGCGCGCGGTAAGCGCTGCGGGAGTGCTTTAGGCGCTGTGCACAGAGGACACAGAAGCAGGTGCAGATCCCTCCCGTGGAGGGCGGCTCTGGGCACTCCTGCCTCCTCAAGGGCCGTTACCGGAGGAGGGCTCCCGCTCTGCTGATCTCTGGGCCCTCGTTTGCTGCATTCCGAGAGTAGCAAACCCGCCCGGGCTCCGCACGCTGTGACGCGGGCCGATGGGCGGGGTGCTCGCGCTCCAGGCTGCCGCCAGCAGAGGGCGGTGCTCAGCGGAGACCCAGCGGCCAGCACCCCACCTGCAGCGGCACCGCACTGGAGCGAGGCAGCTGTGCCCTGGGCACCGTGTGGTCATTGCTCTGTGACCCGGGGGGCGGAAGGTGCCTGGGACTCATGTAATTCACCACCTCAATTGTGGCACAACTGGGAAAAAAGGCCAAAGAGTCACCTTGGAGGGCGGTTTTCTGTCCAGCCACCATGGGGGTGACATTGTCTTCATGTGCCCGGGAAATGGTCAACAGGAGATTGAAACTGAGGGGAGGTTTTTTCAGGTCGTGATTACGGCCTAAGGTCTGGAGAAGCTGCTTGCTGGCCGCGGCTCCTGTCTGCCCTCAGCGGGCAGCTCACACAGAGCTCCTCCTGTGTGACTGGGCCTCGGCTCTGTGTCAATCCGCGGACTGCAGGCAGCACTGTATCTAACGGAGTGTCCAGCCCGAGGCAAACGTCCACGTGGGGGCAGCTGTTCTCGGGATGCGTGACCTGACAGTCAGGCCTACGCCGACGTGCTCACTCCCTGTAGGGCCGCGTGGCGCTCACCGGTGCCGGAGGAAAAACCAAGTTTGCTTTCTAGTTCCACGATTCATCCTGGGCCAGTTGCTCTGGCCATAGAAGAGCTTAAATCTAATACATCGTATTCTAATCACAAGTCCATGTCTATTACCACTTAACATTCTAAGATAAAGTGAAAAATGTATAAAAATGTTTAAACCAAATACGACTTAAGTTACATGATGCCAAACCAAACCAAACACTGTATAGGAACACAGACATTCACTCTGCTCACACACACACCACGGACTGCCGGGGGTTCCAGATGTGAGAGAAGACTGAGATTTGTTTTCTAAGAATGTGCTTGCTGTTTTATATTTAATTGGAGTTTTAAAAAATTTATTTAATCTAAACCAACACTCTAACTCTGGCAATCCCTGTTGGAAGCCACGGCTCACACTGCTCCACATTCTGGCACAGGGCTGGTTCTGTGCTGTGGGTGCAGCCTGGCCGTGTGCCAGTCCCCTCTTGACCCCCTGGTTTGCGGCAGCCCCAGGGACACCCAGCAGTGGCTGTCAGACTGACAGGCAGCCAGGGAGGCTGCTGCCTACCCAAAGCAAAGAGCCACCTGCCCCAGAATGTCAGCGTGCAGAGTCAGGGAACTCAATTGAGGGAGAGATCTTGTCACTGAGTCTGAGTGGCACACTTTGGTCCCTGGGGGCACCACAATTGGGCTTCTCACACAGGCACTGTCTAGACATCACTCCCAGATGGCAGGGACGTGAGCAGAGGAGCACATCCCATCCTCACAGCAGGATTTTAGTGACCAAGAGCCTCCATGGGGATTCCCTCTCTGATGCAGCAGCCAGGGGAGGGTCCCCACTCTGACCACCAGGCCCCGGTCACTCCGGGCAGCAGGAGGCTTTACTCTGTTGTGTGTGCACAGCAGCATGCCCTGGGCTGGGGGCATTGCCCACTGTCCACACTTGCACCAGCCGCCCTCCCTCCCCTCCTCTTCCCTCCTTGTCTTTCTGTGGCGCCTGTCTTGTTGGCCACCTGCTCTGTCAGCCGGGCTCAGCTGTGGGCAGGGGTGCTCTGCTCTCCACTGTGGGAGACTTCACTTTGAGTCAGTCCTAGTTCAGAAACATTCTTGTCCCTCCCTTGGAACTGGCTTTTGGTTCCAACTAAGCACAACATAAGAATTGGTCATCTGTAGTAGACTCCTGAGTACAGCCTACATGTGACACAACTCTCCTCTGAGCACACGCAGTCAGGCTCCTGACAGCCTGACCTGGGCTTCCTGCTCTGTCCCTGTGGAATCCAGTCTGAGCAAGAACCCCAGTGGTCAGGTTTGTGACAGCCCCATCCCTGGACCTGCACCAGGATGACTCGTCCCCTGGCCAGCCTCCAGCAGGACTCTGTCACATGGGCTGGCTCTGGACCCCTTCTCCTTGCACTGACCTACCCTGCCCCTGGGCCGTGTCCTCTTAGAGTCTCCCCCTGTGAGACCCCAGGGCAGCCTCCCGACTCCTCTCTCCTACCAACCTTGTGTAAGGCCTGCCTGAGCATCTTTAGCACAACTGTGGGTGTTTTTTCTTTTCTGACACCCAAGTGTCTCTCCGCCCCCTTCACTACAGTGTCCTGTATAAGGGAGACATACGGGCAGGGACTCTGTGTCTTAGGACTGTGTGTCTCCAGATGGCAGCTCTCTGCCAGGCCCAGGGTCTGTAGCAGTGGGCTGTCCCGGTCCAGTCTGGTCCTCTGCAGGGAGTGCACAGCAAGGGTGGGGCTCTAACTTGAGGAGACTGGCTTCTGGGGGCTTAGAAGCAGCCTGGTGATGCTGTGCTCAGGGTCTTGTCACACCCTGGGTGTCATTCTTCTCTATCAGTTTGGTTTAGAAAGAGGCACTACCAGAGGCCTTTAGGAATGTTCTCGCGAAGCCACTCGAGGAGGGGACTGCTTGGGCACTGACTCTGTGACACCCTAATTTTACCAGGGGTGTCAGACTGTGTACCACATGAATGACGTCCCTGTCACTTCAGGGAGAAAGAGAAAGAGTAGTCCTCGGGGAAGGGACAGCCTGTGCACGTACCTTCGATGAGACGCATAATTCCCGGTGATGTGTCCGGAGCCGTCACAGCCAGGGGTGGGGCACCTGTGAGTAAAAATGCAAACGGGGTGGCTTACTCCAGAGGAACCAAGTTCCCAAACCGTCCATTTTCTTATTGGTCCCCAAAGCAAACTCTTTACGGCGTAGCCTGCTACCGGCGGCTCTGAACCAGACACCCTCAGCTCCCAGGGGCGTCCTGTACAAACCTGCACCTGCCTCCTTCCTTCCAAGCCCAGTGACCCTTCTGGGTGTCCTGGTTGGGGCAGCTGCTTAGGTTTCTCTTGGGGGCACGCAGTGTCCCTGGTCCCTTGGGTTGCATCCCTTCCCTCCCGGCTTCAGGTTAGGGAACTGGTTACATGGGGCATGTGGTGCCCCAACCCACGGGGAGGCATGGGTGGCCTTCATCAGATGCCGGCACCACCCAGGCTCAGCCTGACTCTCCTGGCTCTGAGTGGCCTTGGGTCCAGTGAGGGCAGCAGCCAGGGTTGGACTATGGGAGGGTAGGACAGTGATCTTCCTGACCATTGGGGCACTCAGGTGGGTTTGATTTCCTTAGGAGCTTGCTACTTTAACTGATATGAGTGGGGCACAAAAGGTCAGCGTAGGGTCACCAGGCCAGTGCGACTCAGAACAGCTGAGGGGCCCCTGTGCTTCCCTGTGTAAGCCTAGCTACATGACTTCACCTAGTCACTTAGCTCCAGCTTGGCCAGTGCTCTATTTTAAGAGAATTGTTTTTGAAGAGTTTTCTTATTGCCCTCTGTGTAACCTCTTCGCTATGTCATCTAAAGAATTAAAACATAGGACTCCAGAAACATTTTCTCTTTACACTATTTCAGTTGCATTTGTACCCTAGAGAAATGTAAAAATTAAGGACACAAATTAAGAAAAAACTCATCTTCCTTTTCATTGAATTTATGCCCCCCCCCCAAAAAAAAGAAGGCAAAAATAAAGTGCTTTTGTAAACACTATCACCACCTCGGAATGATATCAAATGTGCCATCCTGTGAGCAACACCCCACATTTTAAATATTTACTGAGCGTTTACTGATCCTAAAGATTTCAGCTTCCTCTTCACTTAGAGAGTCACTCTGGCCGCAGGGGCTGAAATCAGCCCAGCAACTTACTTACAGGTAGGCTTTCTCAGATCAGAGGACAGGGGCTTGAGTGGGAATACAGGAAGCTGGATAATTTCAAGTGTATGAATGTCCTACTCTGACACTGGATGTGTAAACAGTTTTTGGCATTCTTTTGTTATGAGAAAGGGAACATAATTCTACATCTTAGGGTACAGAACTGACATATTCACATCCTGTTAAAGGGTGGAGTTGAGTGAGAAGCCGGCGGAGGACTCTCCTGTGAGCCCCTACAACACCCCTTTACGGGGGGGAGGACTTGGGGTCTTTAAAGTAGGAGTTTGAGGCAGAACAGGAATGAGGTATACACATCAGAATAATAACTCCCAATATGATTGCTGGGCTGATTTTTGTTACACTTAAATTATGATCATAAGACCACTCCGTCAGTCATCAATTATTGTCTAGGTCATAACTGGCTCGACTAGCTGACTGCCAATGAGACGTCATGTGTGTAAACCCTGACTCTAGCACTTTCACGTGGGGAAGAAAATTTGAAACCAAAAAAAATCGTTCTAAGAAAAGCTCATCTTCATTCAAGGTTCTATTTTGAAAATGTAGCAAGAAACAAACTTTTCCTACCAGCCAATAACATACACTTTCTCTTACCTTTTGCTCAAGAAAAGGCTTCCTAAACTCCTCACATAAGCACACACAGTGCATGTTTACTTAAAATGCATTCTTTTTTTTTTGGCCAGGGCCGGGTTTGAACCCACCACCTCCAATATATGGGGCTGGTGCTCTACTCCTTTGAGTCACAGGTGCCACCCAAAATGCATTCATCTTAATATGTCTTTTTTTTTTTTTTTTTGGGTGGGAGCAGAAGGAAGTTCATGTATTTTGCTCAAATTTAAAGTGCAGTAATATAGTCAAAATAATACCATAAAAATCAGATTTTACTGCCTATATAAAATATTGCAGTAGTTGCTATGTATTTAAATGCCATTTACAGATGTATAATATCATTTAACAAGAAAGGGGTGCCTAAGATGTCCCTTTGCACCATGAAAACCAACAGAGCTTTCACTGTATTGAGAAAGACAAAAGGGAGCAGCAGGAGGACTTTCTTAAGAGGTTTTTTTACTTTCAGGATTTCAGGTTGGGCAAAAGGGGGTTGAGTCCAGATACCCCACTTGCTGTGCACATGTGGAAGTGTTTAGCAGGCCGGGATTCTCAGCCCTCTGGGCCTGCGCCTGCCTTCCCGAGTGAGGAGGGGCGGCTGCCTCTCCTGCCCCCTCTGCTGACACTGTGGCCCAGGGCTGCCCTGAGTGTCCCTTTTCCTGCTGTCAGGTGGCGCCCAGCAGAAACGCGGTCAAAATACAGATTGTGTCCCCCTGAAATACAAGGCCTGGTTTTTTCCGGGGTAGTAATTCAGCTTCTTCACCTTTAGGCGGTGCTTCAGGACCACATAAGGCAGCCCAGAAGGGTTTTTCACTGTTCTTTTGTCCAGCTGTCCTAGGGCTTCACATTTATGCTACTGTTCAAGACTGTAAGGCTTTTTAAAATCTTAGGTTTACATACAAATTTCCCAGCTTTAAGAAGTCTCAATATTCAAATATATAATTTTCTGAAGTCAGTGATTCTTCGCCCAAAGAAAAGGATCTTTGATTCTCAAAAGGAGTGGACTTCAGGATCCCTGATGGTGGGAGTGCTGTGTAAGTGACTGGCAAAACTCTCATCTGCATCCTCCCACCTAACAGCACATCCTTCTCATGAAGGGGGCCGTGGGGTCACTGACATCCCCTGGGGTAAGACCAGGCACAGCCCGTGCTGCTCAGCTCGGGCTCTGAGCAGCAGAAGAGGCTCCCTTGGTTTCCATGGCAATGCTCCCACCCCACCCCCCAACCCAGGAGGCTTCAGAGCACACAACCTCCATTCCTGCTTTCCTGAGAGTTTCCTGTGATCAGGAACACCGTGATCAGGGCTATTTTCAGTTCCGATGGATGGTTAAAAATGTAAAGTTGCACTAAATAAAACACTTGGCTCTCTCTCTATATTTTTGTTTTATTTTCCAAAGGCATTATTGGTAAAAAAAATATATATATATCAGGTAAAGAAAGTGATGAATAATCTCAAAATCTATGTTTGCTGCTCCACAGACACATTCAAGACAAAAATATTCCTGATCTTGCTTTATCTCTGGCATGTGTTTGCCTGAGATCAATCACGATTTAGAGGAAATATATAATTTTGGGGAGTGCATATTACTATCTGAGAAAACTGGTCTTGTATAGATTTTTAAAAATGGTGAAGGAAAAATTGTAATAAATGGTTTTAAAACTGTTGAAGTTAAGGATGACATGGACAATTCAGGCAAATTGAAAAAATAAACAAAAACCCCAGCAGCACTGGCAACCTCTGGTGTTCTTATTTCATAGCAGGCCATTCTCCTGGGGGAATAACCGAGGTTTTGCCACTTTTGCAGATGAGACATCAAGGAGATCTCTGAAACTTGCCCCCCCAGCACTCCCACGTACCCCTGGCTCTCTCTGTAATTCACTGGTGTGAGAATCACCACTGACCACATGTGCGTGGGGGTCAGGAGATGTACACACGGCCATCAAAAAGGATCCGACATTTCTGGGTTAAAATCCATAATCATAAAAATCACGGCTCTGCATTAGCACACACCACAGAGATGGGACAACTGACAACTTGCTCAGGCGTGCCTCTGCCTGTCCTTAGCAGGCATAAAGCCCACTACTGTGCTGTCCCGTCCCTTTTACAAAACCACACTTGAAACGGCAGCAGAAATGGGGACAATTGTATGTACTGACTGAAGCTGGGCTGCCCCTCCATCAATCACGCAGACCGTCACATGGAGCCCCTCTATAGTCCACCATCTCATTCTCTCTCTTTCAGTAAGAAATATTATGAAAATTAAAGAAATACTCAAATCATACTAAGCCATTAAGAACAGGACGCTCTCTTCACGATGGTACGCTCTGCAAACCGGGGCATGAGGGGGCACCCTAACTGCAGCTCTGCCCTGGCTCCTCAGGGAGGAGCTCCAGGTAGCCAGTGTTGTTCTGTGGGGTCAGAGTGGCCATAATGTGTTCTTGCTGGGTAGGATGAGGGTTACACATCTGGAGTCAGCCGAGGGTCTGTCCCTCACCATTCCCCCCAAATAAGCTCACACTGATGACCTCGGGCAGGACGTCCTGGGAGGCAGGGCCCAGGGATTTTGGAGCTCTCCTGTGCCTCACTCAGCATCTGGTGGGGTCCACCTGCTGGGGAAGCTGCAGTCAGCCCCAAATCAGCTCACAGGAGAAAATGTCTCGAGGAGACACATTCTCTCTCCTGATGGAGTCAACTTCTTATTTTCAAAGCTCGTAGAAATAAAGCTCACAGCACCAGCCTGTGGGGGCTGTGTCTGGATTAATCTCTCTCTGTGGTTGACCTAATCTAATCGGGCCAGCCTGCTAAGGTTGTCTGCTTTCTAAACATACATAAATACTATTTAGAACAATGAAAAATAAAGTCAGACTAATGTATTTTTAGTTCTTTGAAGAATTTCAGGGAGGCCCTTTTGAGAGTGTCTTCTTGTTCCTTTCTTTCATGACAATTCTATAGAGGGGGCTAAATTAGTAACATACAAAATAAGAAAATAAGCATTATTTTTTTTTCTTATGCCCTAAATTTTAAAAGAAATAATAAAAATGTAAAATTAAGTCTTGTCTATAGTAGAAAAACACATTTGTAAGTCAGAATGATTCTGGCCACATACACACATATGGAACCCTTTACCCCACTATATAGAAATTTCAATTAAAAAACTTTTTTTCTTTTTGGCCGGGGTTGGTGATTCACACTTAAAATCCTAACACTTTGAGAGGCCAAGGTGGGAGGATCTCTTGAGGCCAAGAGTTCAAAGCCAGCCTGGGCAACAGAGTGAGGTTCTGTCTCTCTGGGTGTGGTGATGTCATAGCTTCCTGGGAGGCTGAGAGAGGAGGGGCACTTGAGCCTGGGAGCTTGAGGCTGCAGTGGTTAGAATTGTGCCTCCACACTCAAGCTTCATTTTTTTTTTTTTTTTTTTTGCCTAAAGCACCTTTTTTTTTTTTTTAACTAAATAGATGTTATTCTAGAAATACATATTTTTAAATTTTGATTCTTTTTGTTATATAAATGGGAAACAATACAGACATGTAGAGAAAGGCAAAATAAAGACATTTTAAAATGGAAAAATGACATACACTTATCCTTATTATTATGCCACACCTCTGCAACTTTCTCTTAAAACAGAAAGAAACCAGGTTGCTTATATGTGATGTATTGTCTGCCCTTGTTCTGTGTAGCTCCCCACGTGTAAGCTTGACCAACCAGAGATCGAAACCACTTGGGAAAAACAATAAAAACAACAATACAACAATTAAAAAAAGGAACTGTTACAGCAAGATTATAGCCACACAGCACTCAGTCTCATTGGGCATTGTAAGTATTCTAGACACCATCTAAAGCCTGGGGAGGCCGTGCTGGGTGTCCACACACACTACCCTGTGCTATTCCAGAGGGGCTTGAATGTCCACAGATTTTGGTGTCTGCAGGGGGCCCTGGATCCAACACCCAGGCATACCAAGGGACAATTGTATGTTGTTCTGGCCAATGTTTAAATAAATGACATAAAACTCAAGGAAAGACAAATCTTGTAAATTGCTATTTTTTTTTTTTTTTGAGACAGAGTCTTACTATGTCACCCTTGGCAGAGTGCTATGGCATCACAGCTCACAGCAACCTCAAACTCTTGAGCTTAAGCAATTCTCTTTCAAGTAGCTGGGACTACAGACATCCGCCACAATGCCCAGCTATTTTTTTGTTGTTTAGCTAGCCCGGACTGGGTTTGAACCCACCAGCCTCGGTGTAAGTGCAGCACAGTAACCACTGTGCTACGGGCATCGAGCTGTAAGTTGCTCTGGAATTAATAAGATAGCCAATAATTTTCTTTCTTTTGGAAGTTTTGTTAGGTCTGCATATTTTGAACTCTTTCCTACTCTAACCCAGTAGAGTGGGTCTGGCATTGGGGTCTGACATTTTCCAAGCCACCAGGTTGGCTGCCTTCTCCCCCGGGGGAGCCTCTCCTTCCCACAGGACCTGGCTCCACCTTCCCTGTGCCTTCTGAGTGGAAAGGATGTAGCAGGCAACCCCCTACCCATACCAGCTGTGTGGAGGCCCTGGTCAACCTAGGATGCACAAGCCTCTGCGTCCCCACACGCGGGGCCTCCCAGGGTCTGCCTGTATCCTTGAGATGCCGTGGGTCTCCTGCCCTGCTCTATTTCTTGAGAGCCAGCTGAGGGGCTGTTCTAACGTGGTGTTCAGGACCCTCTGGCATTGAGAAAGCGTCTCGTCTCGGAAGGTGAGCAGACCTGTCTACACCCGCGGCGTTTACCTGCAGACTGGCTCTCTGACCTCTAGTCCATTAACACAAAACTCCTTTTCCTTTTGGTCCCAAGCATTTTTCTTTTTAAATTACACTAAAAACCAAACAAACAAATGGAAAATAATTTTAAAGTTCCCCTTAACATAGTTTTGGTGATTCAGAGAACATTTTGGAATAGATTAGGCCTTGGGGTACTAAGAATGTGGAAGTGTCCTGTGCAGATCAGACTCAGAAGTCATGAGGACAGAGACTGGTGTGGGTAGAGTGCCCAAGCAACTGTGAGGTCGCGTCAGGTGGAACAGGGCGGATCTGCGGGTGGAGGGGCCTTCTTAGTTTCATGGAGCCTGGAACTGTACTAAACAGGACACACACATCCTTACACCCCGTGGGGCCACTTTGGAGGCCGTGTGGATTACATCTACACCCTCAGATGAACAGAGATGTTCACAGCCGGACTCAGGGGCTGGCAGGCCCATAGCAGTGGGTTAACCACTAACGCTCTGGAGCAAACCTCACCCTCCCACCCTGACCCCTGCTCTGGCAGCCGTGGCCCCACAAGGTCCTGGGACAGTGCAGCCGCGCGGGGCTGGGGTGAGAAGGGCTCCGGGTTACTGGACCCCAAAGGCGCCGCCCCAGGCCCATTTCCTGTGGGATGCCCATGCGGCAGGCCTGGCTTTCAGGGAGCACCGGGGGCTGCCAGGACAGCTCCACCGGCCATGCACATGCAGCCTTGTCCATCTGCTCAGTCATGCAGCCTACGCGTCTCCACTGGCCAGCCATCCGTGTGGCTCATGCTGCCCTCGCTGCCCGGGGCGCCTGACTCAGACCCCTGTTGCCAACACTGTGAGCTGCTGCAGGGCTGACGGCGCCGCACACCCGGCAGCGGCCCCTGCACAGTGCGGCAGAACGTACCTAGCACATCCTGACGTCCCATTCACTTAACGGGATGTGTCCTTGGGAACCTGCTGCCAGAGCACATGCACGTCCAGCAGCAGTGGAGCGGCTAAACAAGAGGCTGGGGCAGCCGGAGCCAGTATTGGGGTTGGACTCGAGGACCCATGCAAAAAAAAAAAAAATACAACAGGTGACTAGTGCAGCCGACTCAAGGCAACAGAAACACCACCCCTGGCCTCTCACCCACACTGGGGGAGCAAGTCACATTCAGGGCGTGGTGCATTCACGACCACACTCACAGTGCAGGGTGGGCTCCCACTTCCACATGCAAGGGGGTCTCACTCTGGGCTCCCAGGGGCACTGGGGTTGCAGGAGAGGTACTCACCTTTGGCCGATTACATTGAGCTCTAAGGCAGTTATTGCCACTTATGTGTAGAGCAACACATTTCAAAGGCATTTATGGAGCTTGTTGCAGGGAATTCCTTCCCAGACCCAGGGCTGGGCTCAGGAGTGGAAGGCTGAGTGACCCTGCACTACCCAGGCCTTGGATGGCCCTGGCCTCCAAGCCGGCAAGAGCACTATGGCCATGCCCCTTGGGTCTGCAGGGGTAAGGGAACAAGGGCTGAGGAGTGTGGGGCAGGAGGGGGCTCAGAGGGTCTTTTGTAAAGGCTGTGCCGTCTATAGTGCTAGCTTTCCTACACCATAACCAACTGGATTGCATGTGAGACAGAGACCAGGGACCCACCACAGACTGCCACAGCCACCAGCTCACTTCCAGCATGACCATCCCTGGGACTCTCACACAGACGCAGGTGGCCAGCTCCAGGACTGGAGGGCTGCTGGGACAGGGAGCACAGCTCAGATGGCCAGAGGACATCAAGGACCCCTTTTTTGGGCCAGAACTGGGCCTCAGTGGGCTGTGCAGGGGGTGCTGTGTGTAGGGCCTCCAGGTAGGCAGAGCCCAGGGCAGGGAGTTTTCCCCTTTCCTGGCCCACATAGGGCTGAGTGCTCCTTTCCAAGTAAACCAAGGAGAAGGAAGCTTATACAATTTAGAAACAGGCAGTTTCCACAGGATCACAGATCTCAGCCAGCCCTGGGGAAGGCCGGTCTCCCGGGCCCAGAGGAAGAAGCAGCCACGAGCTCTTCCTATCCAGCTGAGATGTCTTTCCCAACCTTTAATGCTCTTGAAGTTCTTTTCGTTTTCTTTGTCTATTTTTCTTATGTTGTTCAGGTTTGTGGAACTTTTAGTTTTTGAAGCCCTTATCTGGTCTTGTAGAGGAAACATTTTTATAAAGCTTCCACATTCCCCCACCCCATGTAATCCTGGCAGGCTCTGTGGTTTTCAGGCTCTGGGCCTTGTGCTGCCATCTCTCTCCTCCAGGTCCTGTCTCACAATTACCCTCTGGGTATAAATGTCTGGGTTTCAAACTTTTTTTATTTCAGTTTATTTTCTCCCTTTTCAGACCTTTATTAAAAAACCAAAAAAGAAAAAAAAAGGGGGGGGAACTATTCTTCCTTTCACCTTTGAAATCTGCCTTTCCTCCTCATTTTACATGATGTTTAATGGGTCATATTCACAAATGATTTCACATAGTTAATTCTGCAAGAGGTTTTAACAATAGATTAATCAAATACCCTTATTTTACAGGTGAGGAGATTGCTCTAAATAGGTTCTGTCTCTTATTTAAAGGCACACACAGAGTGACAAGGCTGCTATTAGAGGACTGGCATCTTGTACTTTCACTCAGCTAAACTCTTTACAGCCTTCCCTTGTCCATAGCTCCTGCTCCCTGCCTCTGTCATGGATTATGGAAAGGTCCATTTGTTCTGTAAAGTGCAAGGCTCATGTGTTCCCGTCTGCACTTCTTGACGGATTTTTCAGGTCTTGTAAAATTAGGAGTGCGAAGGAGATAGCAGGAAGGTGAAATAAGCTTAGTTAGCTGCGTTAAGGACACAGACGTCCATAGCAGCTTCTGAAAAGCAAAACGTCCACTGACAGTCACAATCTCCCTTTGGTGAGGAAGAGGTGGGAGAGCAGAGCAGGCATCGGGCACTCACCACAGAAGTGGTCAGGGGCCACCCTCTGATCCGCAATCACTGAGGTGTGCTCCCCAGAGGAGACTAGATCAGCCTTGGTTAGGGGGAAGGAGAGCTTCAGAAGTGAGAGGCAGTGAGGAGCCAGGGGAGAGAGAAGAGGGAAGGGACCAAGGTGTAAGGGGGGCTGCTGCCCCGTGACCCACACACTCCTGCACCCACGGATGCTTCCCAGAATCAGATGGCCCCAGAGGCCAGGTGGAGAGGCCAAGATGCACTGTAGTCCCCTCTGCAAAGGGCAGCTCTGCAGGAGATGGTGGATGGCAGAGGCCCCAGAGTGCCCCTGTGGAGAGCTGAGTGTGGGATGTGTGGCTTGCAGTGTGCTGACCCTGAGGACCAGGAGCACAGGATGCATGAGGCACACTCAGGCCCCTTGGACACCTGCCAGAGAAGCAGAGTGTCTCCTGTCCAGGATGTGCTCAAAGAACAAGTTCAGGGAAACAGGCTGAGCAAACTGAAGCAGGTGTCATGTTAAGAACAAAGCACAGAGCAGCCAAGATTCCATATGGAGGAGGAGCCTGAGCTCGGATGCGATGCCCTGAGTCTGAAGCTCATTTCCACAGGCAGCCTCTCCACACCGCATGGGAGGGTCCCCCCTGCACACGACGGCTGCAAGAAGGGACAGAGTGGAACGTTCCAGCCACACTCCAGTGTAGGGGGTGGGAGCCACATCACTCAGGAAAAAAAACATTTGTGGATATTTAGCTCAGAGAAGAGAAAATTCAAGGGAGACAAAGGTCACGGCCTGTCAACCCCAGATGGCTAAATCGTATGCGGCGGGTGTGACAGAGGCTGGGGACTCTCTTTTAGCAAGAACTTTCGACAGTGTGGCAGACCAAAGAAAGAACGGGCTTTCCTGGGAGCTGGGGTGCATTCTGAGGCTATTGGATCAGGACCGGCTACCGGCCTCAAGAGCCAGCGGGGCCAGCAAGACCCCTTTCTCTCCCTGGGGGATATGAAGACCCTCTGAGGTATCTGCGTCTCTCAGGGGACAGGCTGAGCACAAGCAGGTGACCCACTGCAGGCCTTGCCCCAGCATGTGGAGAGACTAGCCCCAGCTGGCCAGGTAAGTCCTGGCCCTCTGGAAGCCCCTGCCTCACGGTGCACACGCCTGGAGTCTTCCAGACAACGTCCACTGCACCACCAGCCGCTCGGCCTTCTCCAGCCCCAGGCAGCCAGGCCCTGTGTGATCCCTCCCTCTTCTAAACAGGAACCTCCCCCAGGTAGGTCTCCTGCACACCCTGGAGGCCCCCTGCCCCGGCCCTGCTCCCATGGAACCTGTCCCCAGGGCTGCCTTCCGTGGTTACATATCTCTCACTCATCCAAAATGCAGCTCGGTGAGGTGAGGACAGAGCTGACGACAGTGCCCTCTGCAGCACAGGCTGTGCCTTCCCTCACAGCCCTTCGTGGGGCTCCTGATTTTCTGGGCAGTGAGCTGGGTGCTGGCGGCAGCAGGACTGGTGTAAGGCACAGTACAAGGTACCATGCACATCACCTGTTCTTGCCTGCTGGCCTCCAGGCACCCGGCTCTGCTTAGCTGCACCACAGACTGGCGAGTTTCGCTCTGCTGCACTTCCTGCCATCAGACTTCTGCCAGGCCCTGTTTTGTGGCTCAGGTACTGCGCCCACCAGCTTCCCTTGTGGGGAGGGCGGGAATCAAGGGCCCTCTGTGCTGGTGGCAGCACTGGTCCTGGCCACAGAGGGAGGGGTCAGGATTTGCTCTGTGGCAGGCACAGGAGGGTGGAGCCGGCCCAGAGCAAGCAGTGCCCTGGGGCAGCAGTCCACCTGCCGTGGCCTTCTCCCGTGGCCCTCAGGGGCTCCTGCTGACTTTGGAGCAGCTTTTCAGGAGCCCAGGAAGGACAGAGGCATCCTGGGTTTGAACGAAACTGTGTCATCCACTCAGCATGTGGCTCAGAACAAGTTCCAGTAATAAAATAGGAAAAAATGTATACTAGCATTGTGAGTATCCTTGTTAGAGCCAGGAAAGAACAAAAGTAGTTTTGAAAACAGGCAGGTTGTAGAGGTCTTACCCTTGCTGGAGGCTGGGGTACAGAGTCCAGTTATGTCTCCCTGGCATAGACAGGACACCCATGGGTGCTATAGTAACAGGTGACAAGGCCAGCCCTGCCTGAATCTCACTACACAGGCAGCTGGTGGCTCAGCACTCCCACAGTAAGAGCCAGAGACTGGCGTGTCCTCACAGTGTCCTGACCAGCCCCCTTCTAACTGCCCCCTTACCTCCCCAGCAACCGCACGAGCAGGACCTACCACCGTCACCCATGTTTTCAGATGAAACAGGCACAAGATGCTCAGGAATTTGCCCAAGGCGAGGGGTACACTTTGACCCAAACTGCCCAGCTGAGCGCCCTGGGTGTGACTGCCAGGCCACAGCGTGTCCTATAGGGATGTCATTATGAGGACGGCAGTGGTGTTCACGGGTGGGAGCAGCTGGGCGTGAGCTCCGAGGAGAGGGCAGAGTGAGGTGCCTGGCGGGGAGGAGAAGCAGCACAGATGTCCCAGCTGCAGATGAAGAGCACAGGAAGCTGAGGGGCAGCGAGGCAGATGAGGGACAGAGCGAGCAGAGCGCAGGCCGGGAAGCACCGCGCCTCTGGGGAGGAGGCACAGACAGAGCGAGGCTGCAGGTGCGGACCCTTCACCAGACGGGGGCACCACTGCAAAGGAAAAGTCCACACTGGCCGAAAGAGGCCACGGCAGCCCTCCAGCTACTGGCCTGTTCCAGAGCCCTTTTTGCCCCAATGCCTGTCCTCTCCTGACCATCACATGTCCTGTCATCAGAAGTTTGGAGGAGAGATCCCTCATGGATTCCTGAGATCCTGATCACCACAGTGAGACGCAGGTCCTCAGCCCCCAGGGTACGGCGCCTGGTGGCGGAGGGAAGATGAGGGAAAATCACAGTTATGAACGGCAGAGCCGGGGAGCAGCCCTGACCACCAAGTGCAATGGCTGGGGTGGGGGGGAACGACTCTGGTGAACTCCCTGGCTCACCAGGGGACAGGATCTTGGTTGCTGCCCACTTTGCGGGCAGTTCCTGCCTGCTGTGTTGTCTGCATGCAATAAGAGCTTGGTGATTAAATATAGATATGCTCATTAATGCGAATATGTAGATTCAGGCCATTAACACAGTACTTTCATCATATTAGCTATTCTCCATTCATTTGTATATCCCAAACTGTTCCAGATAGAAGAACATGTCGTGGGGTGTGCTGACTGTGGCAATGCAAATATTAGAAATACCTATCTTTACTGAGTCTTTCCTGGGAAGCAGCTATGACTCTGATTAACATTGTAAAATGTGTCTGTCTCAGAGTTTTTAATAGAAACTATATTTGCTTAATATCAAAAATAGGTTTCTTAGGAAAAGAATCACATCTTAAAGGTGGTTTCTTGTCATATAAGCTATAAACTTCATAGTATAAAGGATGAATAGGAATGATTTTCTAGGGAAAGGAAGGAAGGGAGGAAGGAATCCTTGGTAACTGGGAACTGGCTCAGAAGACCTGAGGCTTGCAGTAATTTTTAATCTTCCTGTCTTATTAGCATTCTTGCAGGACAAATCACCCTTCCCACCTGAAGGCTGGGCAGGTGTCAGTGGTCTGGGAGGTAGCTCTTTGAAGTCTAGCCTTCTCTGGCACCCCTCTGTGACACTCAGGGGCCGCCCTGGGGCCAGGAGGGGGATGAGGGAGAGTTGCTATGGAGACACAGTTGCCAGGTCCCCTCTTCCCTCCTCATCCCTGTGGTGTATGAAGCAAAAATGAAAGCCTGGATCAGTTCCTCTGCCGCCACTGCACAGCTGGGAGCTTGAGAGGGAGAGGAGATGCCTCACGGTGGGGTGGCCGGCTGGTGCTCAGGTGCCCATCACCTGCCTGTCCACCTGGTTCCGGGCCTGCGGAGCTGTGAGCTCTGCCTCCAGCCAGGACCCTGTCCCGGCAGACCCATCAGGGAAGGTCTGAGTCACACTGATCCAGGGCACTGTTGATATAGACCAAGATCTTTGTTTTCTGCGAGCCTCCTTTTCACATGCCTTTGTACTCCCACCAAAGACAAAGCACAACCCTTGGAGTTTTGTGGTGTGGGTCTGGCTGACAGCCTGCCTGGTACATTTCATCCTACGCAGGGAGGTCTGGGGACAGGGCTGCAGCACCCCCTGAGGCTACTCTTGTGTCCTGCGGTGCGTGAGCAGGTGTGTACTTCCCAGGTTCGAGAGAGGGTGCTCTGCTCTCAAGATGCCAGAATGAAGACCTGGCATGTGATGCTCAGTTTCTCCTGCTCTGCTGGGTCCCAGACTGCAGTCACCTACAATTTTCCACACACACTATCACCCAAGTTTGACCTGGAAAATGGTTATCGCCATCCTAGTTTTAGACACAAAAATACTGACTTTTGAGAAAAGTCAAGTCATGAGCACAGACTACCCTGCTCAGATATCTTGTGTATTTATACTACAAGAATCTCTGCTTCTCACGTCAAGGGATCAGCTTATTCACTTTGTAAGCTGTTTCAATTCAAAGTACATTAAAAATGAATACACTTCATCCCTTGCATTGAAAACCTGTACACTTGCAGGGTTGGTGAGCGGTGGCCAGAACCTTAACATGGACAGCAGCTCCTCCCTGACGGATGAAGGCAGCCCTCAGAGGGCTCATGGGAACTTCTGTCCCTGACAGACGAGGGAAGCTCTCAGAGGGCTCACCGTCAGCTCTCCCTGACGGATGAAGGCGGCCCTCAGGGGGCTCACGGGAACGGACTTCAACAGTGAGCATTTCTTCATGGAGGTCACTCACTGGAATCATTTCATGGTGTGGAGAAGACAATGTGGGCTACTCTGGCAGAAATCCAGGCACTCCTGAGTTGGGCAAACCTGGGTGCCACAGCATGTAGCTCGAAGGACAGGCCCACTCTGTGCACCTGCCATGCTTGGGGCCTGGTGTCCTGGAGTTCTCCTCCCTCAGCCCTCTGCGTCCTATGTGGGCCATGGGAAGGTCATGGCCTCTCTCTGTCTTACATGGGCCATGGGAAGGTCAGGGTGACTCTGCTGGGATATAGGAGTTGCATGGCTTCTCTGATGCTCATAGAAATCAAGGCTGCTGTGCTACAGATGGGGTGAGGTGTGCAGAAACATCTCTCCTCAGTTGGTGCTTTGGGGTCAAAGACCCCATTTCAGAAGATAGGGGAGGCAGGCGTTCTTTGGGCTAGGGCTCCAGCACTGCCTCACAGGCAGACAAGCCCAGCTTGAGTCCACCTCGAGCACTGACTCCTGCTCCAGGCAGGATGCTGAACGGACCTTGTATGTGGTTTTTGTTTTCTGTTTGTGCAAATCGTCAGAGCTGACTGCATGTTGGGGATGTCAATCAATACTGTTTTCTCCTCTAGCTATGAAACATTGGGTTGAAATCTTTGTAAAAATGTCTCTGAAATTTTAATTCAGGAACAATATTCATTTATGAAAGTCACAAGACTCAGAGCTCAGTCTCCTGCTTATGGAAGGGGTTGCCGGGGCACCACCCAGGCCTCAGGCGTCAGACTTGATCCTCCCTTCTCAGCCGCCTTCCTGCCTGACTCGCCCACCCGCTTTGGTGGCTGAGTGTTGGTGAAGGCACACAATTCTGATGAGCCTCAAGGCCTCCCCAGAGGAACAAGGAAAGGTATGGGGCGTGAATACTAGTTAGAACCCGCAGAGGAGCTGCCCAGCGACAGATGCCCTGTCTGTCCATCCACAGCTCTTCTTGGTTTCTGGAATCTGCTGCTTTCTTTCCCAAAGCATGTAATTAAATCTCACAGAAACTCATTATTTTGAAGGACTGAAAACCTCCATACTTTCTAGGCAATTTCCATAACCCTGAAAGTGCTCTGGGAATCCCGTGACCAGATCACACGTCCTGTGAGAGCTGTTGGGGGCTGGGCCTGGCTGCTAGAGTCCAGCTGCTTCTGAGACCACACTGCCTGGGAGCCCAGGGGAGCCTCCAGTGTCCGCTCCTCCTTGCCATGCCTGGAGAATGTGCAAATGCCTTCTCACATGATGCACACCCCTGCCCTGTACACCCCACCTCCCCAGGACAGGTGGTCCTGCCCTTGCTGACCCCCAGAGCCTACAAGGCTGGAGGGCAGAGATCATTGCTACAGTTTCTAGATGAGGAGACTGGAATTCCGAAAAATTAAGCCAAGTGGCCGGAACAAGAAACGGACTGGCCTGAGACATGCAGGTCAGGCCGGGCACTGGCAGCACTCAGAGTAAGCAGGGCAGGTAGCCACAGGCATGTGCAGGAGCCGGAGGGCAAGGGCAGCAGAGGCTGTGACTGTGACACAGTCAAGGGGAGAAGTGAACACCAAGGCTGACACTGACATTCAGGTCACTGCTGGGACTGGGGATCAAGAAGGGTCAGACAGGCCTTGTGTGAGGTGCATTGCTCAGGCCAGCACCACAGGTCACATGTCATGCCCAGCTGCTAACAGATCAGGGGAGCGCTGGCACAGTCACGTGAAGGTGTGAGTGGTAACTGATCAGGGGAGTGTGAAAGTGTGAGTGGGAACTGATCAGGGGAGTGTGAAGGTGTGAGTGGGAACTGATCAGGGGAGTGTGAAAGTGTGAGTGGGAACTGATCAGGGGAGTGTGAAGGTGTGAGTGGGAACTGATCAGGGGAACGTGAAGGTGTGAGTGGGAACTGATCAGGGGAGTGTGAAAGTGTGAGTGGGAACTGATCAGGGGAACGTGAAGGTGTGAGTGGGAACCGGATCAGGGGAACGTGAAGGTGTGAGTGGGAACCGGATCAGGGGAGTGTGAAGGTGTGAGTGGGAACCGGATCAGGGGAGTGTGAAGGTGTGAGTGGGAACCGATCAGGGGAGTGTGAAGGTGTGAGTGG